>JABUQX010074984.1:25000-78466 GCA_015478945.1 Trachelipus rathkii | reverse complement strand
AAAGAAGAGAATAGAAACGACAGAAAAGAAACAGAACATGAGTACTAAAATTATTGATAGAGAGATTAAACGTGACCATTGGTCAATTAGTTTGCAATTGTTACTGGAAGGAAATCATGAAATAGTTTGGGAGGAATTCATGGAGAGGAAATTGAAAATAAGTAATTGTCAATTTCTAACGAAAATTTATGTTAGAGTTTGTAAAAATACGAAAATGCGCGTTTCATTATTATATATATTATTATATATATTTAATTAATAATTATATATATCTCTATATATATATATATTTATATAATATAATATATTTATATCTCTACTATTTATATATATATTATAGTATAAAGTGAGTTAGTATCATGTAGTATAGTGATGTGTGAGTGAGATAATTCTATATACCTATAAGAATAACCAAGTAGTATAAATATAATATTAATACTATAATACTGCTGGATTTAAAATAGCTGATTCGCTTGTCATAAGTAATATATTATAATAGTATAATATATAAGAGAATCTATACATATGAGTATATAGTAAGTTAATTAGAGCTAAATACATTATATATATATACTATATACTATATATACTATATAATAAAACATTAAAAATAATATTATCTATATATATATAATTATATATAATATAATATATTATAGTATATATATATATATATTATATATTATAATATATATAATTATACAAAGGTGGGATTACTGGTTAAAGCGTTAATCCGTTAATTAAATCGTTAATTTTTTCGTTAACTTTAACGTTTGTTATTCGAAAACGAAGTAAGGACTATTACGGAGTTAATTTTTCCTACATTCCGTTAATCGTTACTTTTAATTTACGAGTTTTATAAAATATTGTTTTATCAGATTTTTAAATGTATAGATTCGATTTGATAAAAACTTTTTCCAAAATTATCCTAACGACGATTCCTCTTCAATGGCGATAAATGTTGTTTATTTTACCGGTATTATCCTGTTTAGAATGATGGTCGTTTTCTTTTTGTGTGTATTTCATATTCTTATTGGTTGCATGAAGAAAAGAGATAGTGACTGTTGTCGCGTTCAATGAGGTATTAACTTCTTTGTTAGTTATGAATTGGTTCTTTTGCCGACTAGTGAGAATATTAAGAAGCTAGGCTCAAGCGTTGGTATTATAAAAATATATCATATTTGTATTTAAATTTAAGGTTGCAATATCCTATTGATATTTTTACAATAATGGATACTAATCCGGTTCTGTAAAGAAAGTCCAGTTCAATGCTTTATTGATAGACGCGAATATAGCAATATAACAGCATATTAGCTCAAAGTGAAAGGTCTTGACAGATTTTTCTACATATGTTATCAATATGATGACCTGTCGTTATAGGAGATACAGTTCGCCGATAATCTCAATTCCCCACATTGTTAACAGATCGGAGTAAATGGAAGCAGCGAATGTAAAGTTCCTGGCGTTTTCACTCTGCGGTATAATTGGGCAGCATAGGAAGAAATCGCATGAGGTTAAGAAGTGCTCGGGGCGGGGGGGCCAGATATATAAGAGCTCTGTATCGTCTGGAACATATGACAACCAGGATCGTGATTGTGGAGTGATATAGGGGTGGGGGTCGAGGGCAGCTCGCACTATGTGACTCCATTGTGGAGGGGCTCCATATGCTGCCAATATAGTTTGGTATTCTTCTATAATAAAAATTTTTTTTTTTTTTTTTTGAAAGAGCTTGTTTGTAACATATCGAAGATAGGGAAGACCCTGTGCGGTGCTTCGCGAAAAAGAAGGTCAGTAACCTGGCGTGGAATAATGGCGCGAAAAGAGTTAAGCCTTTGGGGAGTTCAAGTTCGTTTCTACAAGTTATGCGGATTTTCAGACCCAGATACGAACATTATGGGCATTCACACTTTACCTGAGATGATAACAGGTGGACTCAATCGCTAAACCCAATACACTCGATCTAGAAGGTCATGTCTCGACTATCACTGGGTGCACAGGCAATAGAGTAATACGCTGTAGAGCCTAGGTCGGTTCGGCTTTAAAGCATGGGTACATTTTGTAACTTGTGGGACTGTTGGCTATGTGTCCCACGACGATGTTAAGTACTTTCCTTAACCTTACGTCGTTTTTGCACCTTCAGTTGTGATTACTCTCGACGATTTCTTAGGACTATGAGAAACGAGGCTGAATACGGTCACATCCCTGTACACTCATTTGGGGCCGTCTATACTTTTCAGTTTTACAAAGGATCATTTAGTATGCAGATTGCATATACGATCGTATGTATTCTTGCTAACTATGGAGTGATCATGGCATTTGTGAAGTGTAATAGGAATATAAACGGTGAAAGCGTTGAAGGTCGTGGAGTGCGTTGACATGATTCAGACACTTGGAATTGTAGGCGAGACACGTCAAAGCATTTAACCGGTGATGGATCGCCATTGTCAAATGTATGTGGCGCACGCATAGAGAAATCAGTGTGAATGGGCGATTTGGCTCGCGCTCGGGTGTACGTCGACACTACTCAGGTAAATCGTTTGCGCGCAAGTTGCCAATATTGAGAAGTATGGGCACTCTATCTTCAATTATGATCGAATCCATTGATCATGGGAATCTTGTATATTATGCTGTCTAGTTTATAACTATGCCATGGGTGAAATGGAATTCTTTTACGGACACCGGTTTGAGTATTAAGTTAAATAATTGGTATTTCGCTTTGGAAGTTTCTTACGCAAGCGCAAAAGCATTGCTGATAATAGGCAACAGCCCTAATTAATTGTGTCTCGATACACGCTCACACTCACTCTCATAACTCTTGTTAGGATTATTAAGTATTAGTAAAGAGAAAATTAACACTAATTATTAATATTCTAATATTGTAGAGAAGGTGGTGAGGACGTAGAGACTTATGCGTTAAACTCCGCTAATCTTTACGGATCAAAACGCTTTTAATGATCTAAGTGTTACTACTTTGTATTTGCTATAAGTAACGAAGTTCATGTTTGTTCAGATTAGCTGGTGCCTTCCTATTGTGGTATATTTATGATATAAGGTTATTGGTAGATAGGTATATAATCTAGCGTTTTCAATAGCATAAGGTATTGATAGAAGTGCACACACTCTCACTTGTTATATATGGCGCCGGGAGGGTAGTTGGCCTATATAGTGAGTATTTATGGATGTTTGTTAGTACTCACTATCTCAGTCGTATATATGTATGTTGGATTAGGTACTAGGGGAGGATTATAAGCACAATCTCCATCATCTACCTATTTCAGAATTGGGGTGAGGTGAGCAACAAGAAGAATGTAAGTACGGAACATGACAGCAAATCGAAAGAGCAAGCCCATGTTAACGCTTAAAGTATGAATCATTCGCAGTCTAGAAATATCACCCTATGCGGGTTTCAGAGACGTTTACGGACCTCACTGTGCGTATCTCCTGTCAATGTAGGGGTTCATCATACTGGGAAATAGCCACAATCATATCTTACAACCACCTACTCCCACTTCACACCTATCATACCACCTTTCTGTCTCGCGGGTCTGCAACTCAGCATTCATCTCCTAGGGATTCTTTACTGATAATATACTTTTCTTGCGGTCTTCTCCAGCTGTCGATTCCAGCATCTCACCTATATAGGTATATCCGGGTTTGCCTTAGCCCTCAACTTAGATTCATCCCCTTTCCCCATGGACAGGGTTCGGGATATCGAATATACTCGTCGTTTTATTCTACTCATTTACCTTATCTTTTCCACACACAACTCTCCTAATGCGTTCATTTTCTCAATTTTATCAATTCTTCTTCACCCTAAACGCCCAAACGATTGTCATCTGCACACTTGTGACTTTAAGATCTATATTTATTCCGAGTATAGTTTCACTACTATACATTAAACATAGGTAACACCGTTATGAACAACCTAGCGCACTCAAGACTAAGGCCTTTTTCTTTACATTCAACAAGGATTAATTGCACCAGCACATTAATATGATTCAAAATTATCTACTAAACTCTGATATTATATATATATATATATATATATTAATATATTACATATTATATATATATATATATATATATATAGTATATATATATTATATTATATATATAATATATATATATAGTATTATTATAATATATTATAGTTTAGTGATTATATATTAGTGATGGGACGTTAATGAATTTTGCCGATGGACGTTACGATGAGATTAGAGCATTTTGCGATGACGATGACGATAAATTGAAAAAACTATTTTTAAAAATTCTTTTTCTCTTTCTCTCTCTCCTCTTCTCTTTCTCTCTCTCTATAATATATATATATAATATATTTATATATATGTATTATATATTTATTATATATGGTAAGTTATGGATAATATATATATATATAGTATGTATATATATTTATATAATATAATATATATCGGTAATATATATATATATGATATATATATATATATTATAGTAGTATATATATATTATAATAGATATAAATTGTTGAAATTTACTATTCTAAATTCAAATTTACAACTAATATAGATTAGTATTCTATATATATATAGTAGCTATATTAATGTATACTAATATATATTATATATTATATTATATAAGGGTGAAGGATCTGGGCTACGGTGGAGTCAGTTTTCAGCTCCCGAAATATTTCGCGATTACAAAATTGATTCTTAATTATATATATATTTAATGCATATATATATATAATAATAGTGGGGAGTATTAATAATAACTAATGAATAATAATAACCATAATTATGCTGATAATTAATATTTCAATCATTATCATGAACTAATAAATTAACATGGAAATGGGATACCAATGTTTTTATTCCATAAGGTTTCTTATGTATAAAATGGCTGTTCCTTATACATGTATAAAATATTTAGACCGAGGGACTTCATGTATGTGTCAAGTTGGACAGATGAATTGGCAAATTGGCTACTCAAATAGTGATAATGATGGATGTATAAAGATTGAAGATAAGGAGGGAGATGTAATACGTTTGATGGGAATGAGCAGGTAGTTCCCTTCTTAAGCTATTTCGTCTATCGTTTCATGATTCTCTAAAACTAAATCTTGTTAGGAGTAAATCGGGTCGATCGTGCTTATTCTCTGCCATTCAGGCTAGAGACAGTGCCTATGGAGTGTGGAAAAATTCCTCGTTCTCCTTCATCATCTTGTTAATTTTCATCAGGCTAGAAATCGTTGCAGGCGATACTCTTTCGATCGAGCATTTGAGTGGTGCTGTTGCATATAGAAGGAAAGTGCGTCTTTAACTCTTGGTTTTACCTACTGGGGGGAGGGGAGAGGGTGTTTTCATCTGCGTGCAAGCCTTCTGCTAAATTGCCTTTGCCTCATCATCTTTCGAGTATGATCATTTTGTGTTGCAAGTTCCAACTGAAAAGGCTAATTCTCTTGCGGACCCTGCTAATTATATTCATCTAATGTCTCATACTAGCCTTCCTCCCATCAAGTGTGGAATAGCTCTATCATGTCCAATCCTATTTCCGAAAAAAGGAAGCCACTTCTGATCTTTCTAACTAATCGCCCTGTAGCTCTACACTTAGTATTCTATTTAAGATTTTGAAACCTTCTCACTCACTTCTTAGATATTGGAACTCACGATGCAGTAACGGTTCGTTGCACGAAGTTTACATGGCGATATAACATTTCATCTAACGGATATTATGGTTTTTCGCTACTTAGGAAACTACGGGGGACTTGGTGGTGTGGGCTTGACTATAAGGTCCAAAGCATTGACACGGAGTTATGGCACGCGTCACTGTTCTCCACTTTTGGTTTCCTCTTCTCTTTGCTTACTTATATCTAGCTTTTCTTTCAAATCGCTCAAATATCGGCTTTTGTTGATGGGGGCGACTTCTTCTTACTTTTACTGTATAGTGGTGTTCTCAGGGTTATGTTTTATTCCTACTTTATCCTAGTTTTATTCAGGAATCTTCTTCAACTGCACCTCTCTATATCGCACTCGTATTCCGTATGACTCGAGCTTCAATTCTAACTCATATCAATTCTATACTCCACTTTTACTTCTGGAATTTCTCTCGTCTAATGCATTTCGATTAGTGTTATTCTCGCTGATGGAGTAGAAAATAATTGTGTGGAAATTCAATTCTTTAAAAAGCCCAACTTTAAAACAAATATCTCTCAAATACTTCTAACTTTCTGTCTCTTGCGACGGTGTCGTTCTCTATTGAAATATAAACATCTTGGCTATAAACATAACAAAAAAATGTCTTGGAAACTCACATCACAACGGTTGGGCGGCCTCAAAAAAAATGGAAGTTCTGTTTAGACTGTGAGACTTTCCTTCTTTTCTCAGTTGCTCCTCTATACAATCATCCGCCCATGTATGGAGTTCTGCTCTTCATATCTGGGGGGGGGGGGGGCTCTGGGTTCACCCGGCTTTTGGACAGGTCGAGTCGAACGGAAAAAGGTTATAAACTGTTCTGATCTTCCAGTTCACATGAACCATCTATCTTTGGGCGGATGTTGGATATCTTATCTCTTCTATAGGTTCGCAGAGGCAGGTGCTAGAGGGAAATTATATCGCGTAACACACTTTAGAAGCTCTTCGTAAGCAAATAGGTTGCTGTATTGCTCAAGGAGTTATTGTGTGTGAATTGTGTACCATCCAGGTGAGTGTTGCTGTGGTGGCTATTCTCTTTCCCACACTCTGTTTGTGGAATTCTCTTACCATTTCTGTATTTTACTACTGAATTTAATCTCTCATTTAAGCTGCGTCTGTGCTCATATGCGTAATTTGCGCTAGAGGTGCAACTTTTGTAGAGTCTAACAGCCTCGTCTTGATAGGGCTCTAATGTGAGTGGTGGTGATAACTAGGTGAAAAAAAAAATCTTGAATGGGCAGATATGTGGCAATGAACTGTATCAGCCTTTCCCCCCCATCTATTTTCTGTTTGTAATTTCCAGAAAAATCGACTCTTTTCAACATTTACTCAGGATGGAATTCTAGATGTCGAACCCGACAACAAATTTTGACATTTCAAAACTAAAATTTAACTTTGACTTCTAGTATGCACAGCAAAAACTACCGATGTTCTATCACAACTCACATCATCAGAATGCAAATCCGTCTATTACTCTCATTCTTTCACAGCACCAAGAAATTTCCGACACATAACACTCTTTTCACGTTTCCTTTCATTTTGTTTCAGTCACAGCGAGCAATCATATTTGCCCTCTAAGTACATCCATCATTTCCTCATCTCCTAACCATTTATCCTCTGTCTTTCATATATCATGATACGATTCATAACATTTTTTGCGAGGATAGGAAGGGCGCTTACTGCGATCACTACTTCTCCGAGGCTGCATAGATTCATGGACAAGAAAGTGTAAATAGGCAGTCCATACTAACTAACGTCCTTAGTCACCATTCTACGACACGCAGGACTCTATGTGAGCAATTTTTTCTCAAATATGGATAAATAAAGGTAGGAATGGTTCTGTAAGATGTTGTCTAAGAGGGGTGTGGATAAAGTATGTGTATATGAATACTATTGTTGGGGGATGAATGTGAATATGAGCCGGATAACTAAAGGCGAAACACATTAGGGCACGGAATGTACTAGTACATACATAAGCAAATGGCATATATAGTACAGTTTATGATATATAATATAATATTTATATATATATATACTATTACTATACTATATATATATATTATAGTATATGTATATATGTATAATTTTATAATTATTTTTATTATTATTATTAATATTATTATATTATTATTAATTATTATTTATTATTATTATTAATTATTTTATTTTTGAGTTTTAATGTTGTCGTTATTCATATTTATGTTCAATTTATTAGCAAATGATTCGCCGAAAATTTTGCTTTGACGTGACGATATTAAAAAAAATGTGCGATTCTTTGCCGAGAACAGATTGAAGATTATAGTCCATCACTATATAATATATATTATATATTATATATATATAATATTATATATTATTTTTATATATATATATTATATATGATCCGTATGTGGCTTTGTCGATAGATGCCAAATCTATATCAGCTCTGTCAGGAAAATTTTTATATAATTGAAATAAGTTAATTACTACATACAAGGCTGTCTTGCTTATGCTATTTCAAAACAGTATATTATATACTATATATATATTATATATATATTATATATATTATATATAATATATATATATATATATATATATATATAATAATATATAGTATATTATATATATTATATATATATATATTTATATTATCATATAATATATATAAAACGTATATTATTATATATATATAATAATATTGAAGTTATAGACTAACATTAAATAAAATAAAATGTATACTAATTATAGACAAGATCTGAACTATCGTTTTAAAAATTTGAAAAAAATCATACCAAAATAAAAAAATATATTTAAGTATTTTCTCCACACCTGAAAAAAAATCTTAGAGAAATTCAGTAAAAATAAAAAAAAACGTGTTAAAACGTTTTCAGAATTTGGAAAAGATGTGGAATATAGAAATTAAAGAAATGTGCTTGAGCACTCATAATAAATAACTCCGACAAATACTTATTAAATGAAGTGATCAAAGAGTTTGCTTTTAGTTTATAGTATATTATTTAATATATATGTCTCTATATGAGAAATAGGACACTAGCAAAATGTATACCATATTATATATATATAAAGTATCTATATATGGGTTTTATAAATATATATATAATATTATAATTTATATTATGGTATAGTATATATAATATATACGGGTATTATATATATATAGTATAGATATAATATATATATATATATATATTATATATATATATTTTATATATATTTAGTATATATAATGTACTATATATAGTAGTTATATATAATTATGTAATTATATTTATATATTATTATATTTATTTTTGTGTCCATGGTACAAGTTTTCTACTTGGCATTGGTACATTTTCACTATGGGTCATTGATGCTCTGACCTGTGCTTTGCAGGACGCTTTGGTAAGATGGTAAGTTATAATTATGGATGTGCTTTAAAAAACATTGTGTTATCCTAAATGTTGAAATGTAGATCTGATTGCTTATCTAAGATTTTTAATAAAAGTTTTTAAGTCAATTAATGATTATATTTTAATTATTATGTAATTATAATCAATATTATATTATTTATTATTATTATTATTAATTATTATTATTATATTATTATTTATTATGATTACGAGTATTATATTTGATTTTTTTTTTCCATAAAATTATTAATGTTATGAGTTTTTGCTTTTGATTATCATTATTATTATTATTATTATTTATTATTTATTATATTTTAAGTTTGATAGCTACTTAATATACTAATCATGATATATTAAATGCGCAATTTCAACATCCCCCAGCATTAATAGCAAATCGATCGCCTTGTAAGCATTCCTTTTGAAGATGACGAAGTTAAAAAAAAAGAAGAAAAAAAAAGAGGGCTGGAGGAAGCGCTTTAATAATCTATCTCTTCACCTTGATTATTTGGTTTGTTGTCAAATGATAATCTTATTTTAGGAATTATACAAGTCATGGTGACACTGTGATTATGGTTATTCTTAGTTTTTAGAGAGTGTTGTGATTGAAACTTGGACAACGTGGGGCGCTTGTGCTCGATTAGGCGTCATAGTTGTGGTTTGTGGGTTTAGTACACTGCATGCAGATATGAAGGAATAGAGGGCGTGATTATTGGATTTTGTTGGATCATGGAGATCGTAAAATTGGGGGATTTATAGATATATATAAGATATTGCTTACATAATATAGTAGTGCTTTTTTTCTCTAGCAGAATTTTTTCTGAAATAATCTATACTGGGAAGATATAGAGATCGATACGACGGAAAGTAATTGGAATTGTGACAGTTTTGAAAGATTCGAGCTGCTTGAAACATCTAAACAACGAAATAATTCTGTCTGGGCTCCTAGCAGTTAAGTGGTAAAAAGATAGTCCACCTCAAAGAAGCGTGACTATATTTTGGGTATCTCATACTGCAGAGCAATAGTTTCTAAGAGTTGGTAATCTTTCAACATGACAATAGCTACAGACGTTCTAATTGGAGATGAAAGTAGTGGATGTACAGTGAGGAATTGGCTGAACTATATATGTAAAAACATTTTTCGATGAACTATATAACTATAAGCTAAACTTTGTGGTTTTAAAACTGTTTGATGATTAAAGAGCCATTAAATCTAGCATTAAAAATTTTTAATGATCTAGGATTATTTGCGCATTGTGTCTGAAAGAAAAGGTTAACCCTAATTAGGTCTTTCCTTGTTAGTCGAGAGCATAGCATTGGTTCAGAATTTAAGAAGGACACGACGAATAACCTGTCTATAATAGATATTGCAGGTTAGTAGAAGATTTATACGGTATCAGGTTTGGGACCTCTCCTGCCCAAAAGAGGAAGCATTTAATTCGAGCTTTATCCTTTCCTCACTGGAATTCGCTTCAGATGTTAACAAATTCAGGCAGACATCATATCAAAATGGCAGAAATATTTAAGGTCATTACGCTTGCATTTCCAGTAGAATAGATGTACAAACATATTGGAAAATTATTGAGATTGATTTTCAGCACCTGGCAAGCTGGCACTAGAAATATTTGGTTATTTTGGGCATAATCTTGCCTTGGCTTGTTTTGGAAGAGATCTTTGTTTCACCCTGGTAATAGTTATGTGGGGGAGTTGAAGGTGAGGTTGTTTGAGAGGTGTTTATATATGTTGTTACGTTATATATTGGGTACAAGTGTTAGGTGGATTTTATTGTCTTTGTTAGAGTTTAGTGCTTAGAATAGGATTATTGAACTTGAGTATATTTAAGTTCTAAATTGGAGATTTTTTTCATTCACTATTTACTATAATTCTTGTATATTTTATTATATTGTTTAAATAATGTTTAGAGTAAGTGTAGGTATATTGTGCTCGAGAGAGAATCTAGTGTTTAGCGCGAGAGTGTGTATTATTGGGGTGTACATGATTTTATATAGTAGTTAAAGAAATGAGAGTAGATGTTAGCTGTTGTGTTTCTCCATGGGTTTGTACCTATTTTTTTGGTAGTAGTGAGGATCGAATTAGTTTTGTGATAGGTTCTGTGTATTGTTACTGTTAATGGATTGGATTTTTTGTAGTTTATATTCTGTTGATGTGTTCAAGCTCAACGTAACAATATATTTTTTTTTTTCATTTCTTATTTCATTTCTTTACATATCAGTTATATTTATTTCTTCATAGAACTATTTTTTTACATATTGTCTCCTGAACAGCAATAGTTACGAATACTTACGAAATTCAAGCCTTGCAAGTGACATGGATAGATATGTTATCATGTTTGGGTAGTCTATGTATGGTCTTGTGTAGTTGGCTAAGTTAGTTTATGATTGTTGTGTCGAGATATTTCCAGTATTCAAGTCTTCAAAATCTTTAAAATTAAATCAAGTAAAGAAAGTATGATCTTATTGTAATTGTATTAAATCAAGTAAAGACTTTTGGTACTAAGACTTTCACTGACAATTAAAAGGTATTTCATTTGTGGCGTGGTGATTGTTTTTTAAAATTGTGTTTTTCAGTATATCGGTTTGGGATATATTATATATGATTTATATTGTATGCTGCTAGATCTTATAATGTTGCATTGCATTGTGAATATATTAATAGGTTATATTCTTAGTTGTTAATTTTATGAGGTTAGTGTGTTGTAGTTATTGAGTAATGTTGTGAGGTATAGGTTTGTGATATATAAGTATTTGTTTGTGAAAGTAAGTTAAATATGTTGTGTTTGTTTGTGAGTGGTGTGGTTTGAGGTGTGTTAGTGCGATTATATTGATATATTTATTTTTGGTTTAGTATTTAGAGTGTGGGTATTTTGGTGTTGTAGTATTAGGGTAATATTTATATGTTATTTGGAGAGTATATGTTGTGAGTGTGAGTATATATATGTTAGTGAGTGTACATGTGTTATCGTGTTTTGAGATTAAAAGAGGCCGTTGTATATGTTGTTGTTTTGTGTGTATGAGAGTGTGTGTTTGTATCTGGGTAGTATGTTGTATTTGAGTTTGTAAGTAGTTATGTAGTGTGGTGAATGGTTTTAATCTGTGAGGTGTGCAAGCTGTCGAGTGTTTTTGCGTGTGAGAGTGTATTTTGTAATATTCGTAGGCGTGTGTGGTAGGCGGTGTGTGTTAGAAATAGTGATATTTGAAGCTTTTGTTATAGTTTGGGTGAGATTCAGCAGAGGGGCGCTTTTGTGATCAGGATAGAGATTGGTGTTTTTACTTGGTGAGGACTTATTTGGTTTATAATTTAAGTGAGTTAATGAAATTTTGTGGAGGGATGAGAGTGGGGGGTTGATTCAGCTGTGTAGAAAGAGTGTGCGGATTTTAGCTATTTTAGAAGTTGGGAACAGGTTGGGGTTCGGTGGTGTTTGGGGGGGGAGTTGGTGGGGGTGTTGTGCCAAAGTACTTATTTATAGAAGAGAGAAGTTTTTCTGGGCAAAATGTGAGTTGCAGTCGTGTTGAGATTGTAGTGAGTGTCAAGTCGCGAAATCAAAGCTGAGACTCTATGTTTCACACTAAGTGACGATGTTTTCTCTTAGTGTATAGGTTCTCCAAGATCGCCGATTCGGTGTGCTGTTGGGTATAGTTTTTTGTATTTGTGTTTTGGGGTTAGATTGTTTTTTTAGGGGAAGGTGTTTAAGAAACAACCCCAATAAATTGAGGAGTTGAAAAACTAAAACATCGCAGGTAGGGATATCACATCAAAAGAATTGGCAACTGGGGTGTGAGAAACGTGTTTTATGATTTTTCTGAGTTGTGTTGTCAGGATTCTAAGGTGGAACATTTCAGCAATATTGAACTATGTGATCCTATGAATGTCGTAGGTGTTGTTTCATATTAATTATAGTCGTGTTATTGTGTTATACATACAATAAACATGAGTTGATATTTGTCTGTACATTGTTGTATGAGTTGAGTAGCGCTGCTTTTATCGGTGTGCCACTGGGTGCTGTATAATATTATATTATAGTGGTAGTAATATTTTGATTAAGATAATTTTTATTATTGATAGGTATATATATATATATTTAATATATATATAGTGAGTATAGGTTTTGTAATTATTATAATTATATTATACTGTTATAGGTTATTTATATATTCACACAGTCATTTTTTCTCGTCCATTTCTATGACTAAAGATCTTCGTTTAGATACATGCCAAAGCTTTCAACGTACTCAAACATTTCAAGGGAATAGTCGTAATGATATTTTGAGTGCTTGTGGTATGGTGTGCATTTGAAGCGATTTACTGATGATGTGTTTACCGTAGCAAGAAATTAATAGAAGCATAATATTTTAAAACTCCTGGTGGCCTTGAAATAATTAAATTATCTTATTATTTTATGTACGTTAAATTTGACAGTTTTAAGCCTGCTTGATTGCTGTTAGCAGACTCTGAATAGAAAATGAAGTATTAAAACAAAAATAAAATTTACTTTGCCAGTTTATAAGATAAATTATATTTTTTATTTTCTGTTACTGAAAAGATAGCTTAGAGAAGCAATATTATTTGTTATTATAATAAATAGGAAAGTCTACTTATTTTTCTTTTCTACGTAAAAGATACAGATAAAAAAATGTATAAGTGTGTTATGAAAAATATGGAAATTACTTACATTTGCTCTTAATTCTTCTAAATTTTTTCAAGTTTTGCTTAACGGTTTCTTCATTATCTGGGCTTTCCTGCAGAAGCTTTTCACCAAATTTCTTAGTGATGGAAATGCTTTTCTGCTTCAATTTGCCTGCGCAATAACAAAGAAATTAAAAAACATATGATTAGGATGAAAAGAAGCTACGTTATACTCTTAAGCCGAGAAAATATAAATTTAACAACAATTTTAGCACTTAAGTGGTAGATGTTAATAAGTTTTTTGTTGATATATCCGGTTATAGATTATAGCTAGTGTTAGGGGCAACTAACCTTAGTCTCTTGATGTTCCTGAAGCCTCATCTCTGCTTCAGCCGTGTTTGGGCAAAGGAACCGAGGTTCATCTATAATAATATCTTCTTCCTTTTTTTGTAGTTTAAGATCAGTTGTAATTATGAGGGCATAAGATGAAGAGAGCCATCCGTTCGATGAGGCAGAAGTTTTGCATAACGTCTCCATTCTGTATTTACTTCTGAAGTTTGCTGATCGCAATGTCTTAGCGGATTTTTCTGACATATTATATAGCTTTCGCATATGTGTTCTTTAATACTTCTTATTTCAATGGGGTCATATTCTTTGAATACTTTTTTGGTTCCTTTGTATACATTTCTACTTGCAGAAAGTCTGGCCAAATTCTTCGACCTACATAGCTGCTTTTTCGGCATTCTTCCGCTGTGTCGTTACTTATCGTGTTAAAGGATGAATTTCAAGAGCATCCCGAAGGTCGTGATGATACTTGTCAATCATGCCTTAGACTATTCACTTATGATTATTGTTCCTTTTTCTATATTCACGGCTTTGTTATCTCTCTACCATTGAGAATATTTTATTTGCTAATTCATTAATATTATGAAGTTGAATTAATCGCGATATTGAATCACCTTCAAGTTTACGTTGAAGAGCCATACAATGTTCATAATCTTTTCCTAAATTCTGACTGTACGGAGCAGCTCTATTAACAAAAAGAAATTTTTTTATGTTTAAATAAAACAATATGTATAGAGTAGTCTTTTCGAGATATAATAGATCTAATTGATTGTGAATATATATTTATACGGTATTATAATATAATCTTATATATATAGTATATTAATATTATATATAGTTATTATTTTATATATATATATATATAATATATAGTATATATATATAATATATAGTATATATTATAACTATATATATATATGATATATTACTGGGGCGTGTTAGGTGTGGAGAAGAATTAATAAAATAAGGAATGAACGCATTAGGAGTTGTGTGGTGTGGTAAGGAAAGGAGTAAATGAGAATAAACGGAGAGTAAACATTGAAAGGTTTGGTCATGGGAAAGATGGATGGAATGAGTCGTTTGGTTAAAACGGATGTATAGTGGGTGAGTGTGCTGGGAAGCGACCGGCTGGGAGACCAAAGAAAGTGGATTGAAATCAGTAAAGGAGTGCCTGAAGGAGAGGAATATAAGTTTGGCAGAGGCGAGAAGAAAGGTGCTAATAGGAGAGAATGGCGGGGTTTGTTGTGAGAGGGGTATGGTTGGATGCCCTCCTGGGGCAACTCGGCTATTATATATATAGTATATATATATCTATATATATATATATATTATCAGTATATATATTATGATATATATATTATATATATATATATATATATTAATATATATATATATATATATAATTACAATTATTATATACTATAATATTATATAGTATATATTATATATTATATATATATTATATATATATATTATATATATATATATATATATATATATATATTTAGTAGTATATATTCTTACACATTTCAAAAATTTGATCACTCTAATTTAGTACTGTCAGCTGAACAATTACTTCAAATATATAAATATAAAATTTAAATAGCTTAATTAAAACATCCATCTTCATATAATAATTTACATAAAATTCGAAATTGATTACTTTCCAGGGAGTAAAAATTGTTTTATGCAGCATGATCTGCATGAATTGTCCAATTCAGTGAAAAAATGGTTACATAACAATTTAATATACTACTCGTCCTTACGTATAAGAGAAGGAAATAAAGATCATGAAATTTACATTTCTAATATTAACTAAGTAAAAATAATTTAAAGAAAAAGAAAAAGAAGCATGTTAAAGAAGAAAAATATACAAATTTAAAGAGATGACTACTTCTCTCTAATCCTGGTAACTATTTCACTTGCTTATTGAACTCCAAAATATCTTGAGCTTCTTCCAAACCTCTAAAATGAGCTTTTGAATCAACAACTAACTTATTCCACCTATCATTCAGTTCTATGACTTGGTCTTTAACTTGTGAAGGATGATTTCTTGCCATAAGTAATTTTCCTTCTTCAAGAATCTTCACAATCATGGGCTCATGAGCTTGAATTTCTGCTACGAAGGCCTGTAGTTTCTGAACTTTCTTTACCTTATCCTCGAAGCTGCCGTCCGATTCGCTGGAGAAACTTTTGTTTTTCGTCACGAACAGTTTTTCCGCAGGTCCAGCGAACGGTTGATTGTGATGGTTGTTAAACACGTTAGCCAACTCTCTGGAAAAGGTATACTTCGACAATCGGGAGTACGGTTCAGATCACAGAATAATAAGGTGGATGTAGAAAAAGTCATAAAATTTAATTCTCACCTGGCAGCTTTCCTAACTCTCGCTCTCCTGTTTCCTACTTCGTCTATGTGTGTTTTGATGTTAGGAGAATAAAAGTGGTTTTGTTCGATGAGTTTTGCACCATGAAGTTTTAATGTTTCCAGTTTTTCTTCCTGAGTCTCAAATATTTTTTCAAATGCAACATGTTTCTTCACCTTGTATTAAAAAAAATGTTGGATTTCGTTATCTTCAATTGGGAGGGTAGACCATCTCAAATTCTCAGTTTTAAAAACACTCTACTACTTTTATCTTCAAAATTTATAACAATGAGAATTTTAACATTACTCTGTCTTTAATTGAGAACTTGGCAACAAAGATTGGCGTGTTCTTTCAGCACGATGAAGCCCTTGCACATTATACCTGTCAAGTGGCACAATTTCTAATCGAACTTTCTGTGAACTATATATATCGTCCGTAATATTCCTTTACATTAGCAATCATGGCATCAAAACCTAACTTGATTATTTGATTGTGTAAATGGATGAAAAGTGAAATATGCATAAAAAACAATAAATATGGGAAACAAATTAACTTTGGATAGTGCTGCCCACATAAAATAACACGAAAAAAGTATTTAGGAGAAAATATAAGATACTCGCTAAGGCGACGGGTAAATATTTATTTAAGTTAAAATATAAAAAAAAAGAAAAAAATATTAGAATAAACCACAAATATCTTGATATTAAAAATCTCAAGATTTAAGATCGCTAAACGAAGATAAAAAAGAAAAACTTTATTAGGTCATAAAGACTAAGGTATTTCAGTATTTAGGTATTAGTATTGAGAGTATTAAAAATAGATTGTTTCAACTGAGTCAAATTCTTCATTGGTTTTTCCACATCGAGATGATAAAGAAGCTTCTTGAGCAAGTACAAGGAAATCCAATTAGTTAACGTCTGCTAAAGAAATAACTGAAGTCGATCCAACTGATCTAGATAAACCTTGTTTTGTTTGGCAGCATGCATGTACTGGCTACGCATCTTCCAGTACTGAAGGTATATATATTAGTTGTATATATATATATATTAATATAATATATATATATATATATATATATATATTATATATATATATATGATTATAATACTATATATATATATATATATATACTAGTATTTATATTATATTATATATATATATATTAATGATATTATATATATATATATATAATATATATATTATATATTATATTATATATATTATATATTATATATATATATATTATATATTATTATATATAAATATAATATATATATTATAATAATATATATATATTCTTTCTTTCTCACCTTCCTCTTTGCCCAAGATTGGGGGTAAGGTGCTGTACAACATCGGAAAAGAAAAGCAGTAGGAGAACATGACAATCGTCGAAAAGAAAGCCCAGCCCACGACCCGTCTGTACATTTAAATTAGTGAGAGCTCGTCACGACAGAAAAATCCACCCTAGAGCATCATAGGAGGCGACGGCCCTGCATTATGGTAAATCGGTCAATGTAAAGGGTTCATCCCTGGCCCCAGGTGGGCCACAACATGCCCGCATAAAAACCGGCCTTCTCTCCTAATCATGCACCTTGTATTCTCGCTCTGCCAAACCCATTATCTCTCCTTCAGCATTCGTTCACCGACTCAATCCACTTTCTCTTCGGTCTCCGAGCCGGTCCGATTCCCAGCACTCTCCACTATAATCATTCGCTTAATACAATCCGACTTCATTCTCCTTTCACTGACAAACCTCTCAACATACTTCATTTTATTCTCTCATTTACCGGCTTTCTTCACACCACAACTACTTAATGAGTTTTTTTTTCACTTTATTATTTTTTCACAGTTAAAAGTTAAGATTGGTATTCATGAGAAAACATTGAACTTTAGATCTATACTATCTTTTCCATGAACATAGTCTCACTACTAGGCAATAACACAGGTAACAACATACCACTCATGTAAAGACTCTAGCGCACTAAGATTAGTCCGTGTCATTCACATTTTATTGCACAGCCACTCTGGCATTCAACAACATTTCTACTCAACTCTGCATCATCCGTTTCCTTCTCATCCAACACATACACTAATAATATTTAAGTCGACACTATGCTCGCCAGCTGCTCATTATCTGAACATAACTTCAATGAAGGACTGTCCTCATCAAACATTACTTAACTCTTATTATCGTTTACCTTTCAACGCTCCTTTACATTACCTGCATAAATCTCTGCAAAATCTTCAAACTCTGCTTAGACTCGACACAGAAACAATCCTCCGATATAGATAGGTAGGTGCACCTCCCACTCCTTCACATTCCTCATCTCTAACACATTTCCTGCATCCCACGTCGGATTCCTTTCATAACGCCATCCCATATACCATGTGAATTCAAGGAACATAACAAACCTCTGTCCACTGCCGCTATATCTTAAAACACAATCCGCTTGACAACCATTTATTCTCTAACACTCTTCATCTATCGGTCATACATAGTTTGATTCTATTCAGAACTACACCGACACATATAATATAATGAATGCCATATAGCTTTCCTATTAACTCTATCATACGCCTGTTGGGTAAATATATAAAATAAATATATTTAGTCTTCTTCTCCCTATTTTCTCAATCAATTTGTTTCATGTAAAGATTTGATCCACACATCTCTAGCACTCCTAAACGCACCCTTGTTCTTCACAAATCAGTCCTCCAGTCACTCGCGCACTCTTCGACAAAATCCAGATATATTCTACAACACTCTCATAATTTATCCCTTATAATTTCTACGTCTCCCTTTTCTCCTTACGCCTTATACAAGGGTAACTTATTAAGCTTCTCCCATCCTTGGAACTATACCGCTCGCTAAACCTTTATTACACAACTCCAATCCATCATCACAAATCGTCGCCTCGCTATTGATCATGTTCACTAGTAATTTCTCTATAAACCTGCAGATTTACCATTCTTTGATCAACTTGTAATGGCGTAATGATCCTGGTAAGTGATTTGGTGGTGCTGTGGAGTTAGGTTGCTCTTACATAATATCTCTCATCGGCAAAATATCCGTATTGTCCTTGGTTGTGACATCAAATAGACATCTATGCGCTCCAGCGCATTAATACACGTGTTTTGTCATGGCATTTCTGTTCGTGATTAATATTTGGTTTGCTGGGTCATGTTTGTCTCGAATAGGATAGTGTTTTCACACCTCCCACATCCTTTCATAGTTAAAAAGCACCATCAATTAGTTTATTGATTCTGGAGCAGATTCCTTATTTATTCTTACCTTTCGCGCTTCTCCAGACAGAGCTTCTATTTCTTGTATGTCGTCATGCATCCTCTTCCAACTGTTCATCTTACTCTTCTTAGTTTTCCTTTAACCGTTTTAGTATTAATTTTTTTCCTCCTTAATAATAATTTCGAGCATCTCTTTTTTGAAAAGCTCATCATTTGTGCTTTAGTAATTCAACAAGCTTCTTTTTTACTTTACCGCTTTTTCATCACATCTTCATGTCCACACTATTGTAGTTAACGCATTCTTACTTCTACTTTAGCCCATCCACACTTCTTTGCACTTAACATATATATATATAATATAATATATATATATATTATATATATATATCTAATTATTATATATATATAAATTTATAATTATTATATTATTATATATATATATTATAATTATGTATATTGTAAAAAGCTTACCTTATTAACTCTATCCTGTATTTCTTTCGAAGCAAAGTTTCCTTCATCAATCATTTCTTGACCTTTATCTACCACTTTCTGGAATACATCTTCTCTCGCTTCTATTTCAGCTTTTATTCTTTCATGTTCTCCTTTTAAGGCTTGAGCACTTGGCGCATCACGAACCTTCTCGTGTGTTCATTGAAGATGCAAATCATATTGACCAGCTCATTAAATGCGTGACTATGGGAAAAGATATGTAAAAAATGAAACAACCGAGAAGAAATAACAACAGAGGGGCTCAAAAATTACTCTTAATTTATAAATTAATCTAAATGGTACATAAGATTAAATAGTAATTTGGATTTAAAAAATATTTATATGCAAGCTGAAATTTAGATATATTATGAGCTCTTACATCGGCCATAAACTTTTGGAATTTTTGAGCTTCCTGCAGATCGTTTCTCCTTTGTAGTCTTTTCTTGCAAAGTATTCCAATTATTCACCACCAATGTTTGTTGCTCTTCAATGTGTCCGTATTGCTGCGCGGGTATTTTTGTTGCAGTTGAGCTGCATCATCAACTAGCACCTAAAACGACGTTTAAAATTAACAAATGAAATACAAAGATAAGAGAAATGACTTTCTTTGCATTTAAAAACAGAAACAAAAGCAATTATAATAATAATAATAATATTAAAACAAAAATATTCTGAATAAATAATCATAATTAAGATTACTATTGTGATTCTTAGATCAATTGCCAATTGGTTAATTGCTTCAACTTACATGTTGCAAAGCTTTTAACATTTTCAAAAACTAAGATTAAATTTACGAAAAAAATTGCCATTTCTTACTATAGAAAGACAAAATACAAAAAACAAAATTAACTATACAACCTTCTGTTATGACAAACGAACCACAAATAAGCAATAATAAAAACTAGATATTTTAAACAAAAGACAATAATATATGATATGATATTGAAATACAATACTAATAGATTAATTTTTCTCATCTTTTAGACTGCATAATGAAAGTAAAAAAAAAAAAATCATGAAAATAGTCCAAAACAAGTGCTCTTTCTGATGGCTTACACCAATTATATACCGTAAAAAATAATATCTATTTTTTGTAACCATATTAATTTTCAAGACTGGTAGAAAACTCTATGAACAAATTTTACCTGTAACTGTGCTTCAAGAGCAACCAAATCATTTTCGAAACCTTCATGCTTTCTAATCAAACTCTGAACTGAATTCACATCTCTTCCTAAAGCATCAGGGATAGATTTGAACTTTTCTTGAATTCTACTAAGAGCTTCGGCTACGTCACGATTGAATCTATGAATTTCCCCAGCTGCTTCCAGTTTCTCGTCTCTTATTCTTATAACATCAAGCAGGTTGTTCCATGAAGCTCTATTACAGTGAAAAAAAAATCGTACGCTTAAACTTAAAGCAACATAATGAAGAAAAACATACAGCGAGTTCCTACGTTTTTACTAAATATGGAAATAAGGATAAAAAAATGTGTTCTAAATAAATAAATAAAAATACACCGTACATGCAATCTTACTAAATATTATGTAGTTCATTTCAGAATAATAATTTCATTAGAAAGAGAAAAGGCTTCTTCAAGGAATAGTAATATAAAAAGTTATAATAATAGCAAAACCCAAAACCCATTTAAGATAAAGAAAACTTTCTCATGAGGTAAGGAAAGTGAAACTCAACTTACCTTACTTTTTTGTGGTACTCTGTGACAGCCACTATAGGATCTACAGACCTCCCGCTGGAGTTAACAAATCCATTACACCAAGAGAAACACCAATAATCAGGAATAAATTTAAAAAGTAAAAATTTTTTGTTAGAATCTTTAATGTGTAAAAAAAAATGTTTCTTTTTAAAACCCAAAACTCGAAGAGTTATGCAGAAATACCCAAGATTATAATCCATGCAAAATGCTAAAGAAATAATTTAAATCAATTGGCTCATGCATCAAAATATGTACCAAGAAACACCATATGAAAGTATATTTTGCTAAATTATAATAAATGTTCAAAATATTAAATGATAGAAACCCTAGATGAGTACTAGGTTTTTCAGAAGAATCGTATAGTATTTAGTCTTGAGTAAAAAGATAAACAATAACAAAATAATAAAAGTACAAACCCAAGTGAATCTTTTTTCCTATCAATCTCAGCAGCATAAGGACTTTCATTAGCAACTAGCTTTTTAGCAAGATCTTCGCATTGATTAAATCTTTCTGATCCTGCTTCCACTCTATGTTTAAAATCATCAAATTTGGCTTGAAGAACCTGAAAGTGGAGTACACACATACAAAACCGTGCATGCAAGGGTTAAAATCTTCCGAGTTCAGTTGTTACTTTTAAGATTTTATACTCACTAGAAGGTGTTCATAATCATGTCCATAGTCATCAGAAGAAGCAGTTTGCATCTGTTCAGCTATCCATTTTTCTAATTCTTCAGCTTCCCTGAAATACTCGTGCCTATACATAGATTCCATCAACTTTTGACGAAGGTGTGCAGAAAGCTTTTGTAAGTCCATCAAATCAATATTGATAACCTATAATAAGTAAAGCCAGAAATATAGTTATTAAAAAAGAAATGATGAAAATAAATATCAATATTTTAATAAATGCTAATGAAAAATGCGGTGCAATTAACTTTTAATTACAGAAAGCTCACCTGTTGTTTTTCTTTAATTAGTTTAGCTTCTGGATGATTACTCTTAACCATTTGTTCTGCATTCATACCCATTTCTTTTACTAAACCTGCGTAAGTATCAATTTCAAGTTCCATTGCCTATACAAATGAAGAAAAAAATTACTTTACTAACAATAAGTTGGCTTTTTACTTTTATTTGTAATACTACCAAAATCTTATGCTTTATGAACAAGAAAGGGAAACATATAAGAAATGAAAAAACTTAAAAAAATGACCATTTTAAAATACACGCAAATTAAACATCAAAAGCAAATTTAATACAATTTTGTATCAAATGAATACAGAGAAACTATATAATATATATATCAAGTTAATAAGAATTTTGTTAATATATAAGAAAAACTATATAACTTATATATCAAGAATTTAATGTAGGATTTTCTTGATATATAAGAGAAACTATAGAACATATCAAGAATTTAATGTAGAATTTTATTAATATATAAGGGAAACTATATAACTTATATATCAAGAATTTAATGTAGGATTTTCTTGATATATAAGAGAAACTATAGAACATATCAAGAATTTAATGTAGAATTTTATTAATATATAAGGGAAATTATATAACTTATATATCAAGAATTTAATGTAGAATTTTACTAATATATAAGGGAAACTATACAGCTTATATATCAAGAACTTAAAGTAGAATTTTATTAATATATAAGAGAAACTATATAACTTATATATCAATAATTTAATGTAGAACTTTATAATATATAAGGGAAACAACATAACTTATAGATCAAGAATATGATTTAGAACGTTCTCAAAAATAAATTACCTTATGTTTGGCTAACTTTACTCTCGCTACGTCTTCATCCTTGCCATAATCTTTGGTTTGAAGCAAATTCCGCTTTTCGTTCATCCACGTTTCAACTTCATTGGCCTCGAAGAAGTAATTTTGCGCTTTTAAGTTAAGTTCAAGTTTAATTTTTCTTTGAGTTACCAAATCATTAAGTTCGTCCCAAGAATTTTTCAATTCATTGCATAAAGTAATGATCTTCAAAATAAAAAGCATTTCAAATTATATATATTAATTATATATTATATATTATTAAGTAATATATATATATATATATATTATATATATATATATATATATATATAATATATATATATATATATAATATACATTACATTGAAGTCTCTCAGGGTGTCTCTCTTCGACTAACTGCGCTCCTTTGAGTAAAGTTTTATCAAATTTGCGGTGTAGTCCAACAAACTTTCTGCTTTCTAATTTTTGTGTTTCTTGTTAAGGTTTTGAAAACCTCATGTTAAACTTTGTCCTAATATCTATTATATATATATATAAAAAAATAATATATATATATATAAATAATATATAATATATATATATAATATATACATAGTATATAATATATATATATATATATATATATATATATATATATATATAATATACCGTATAATATCATCCCAGCAGAGGGTATTGATTCTTGTTATGGTCAAAGTTTTAGAACTCTAGCCGTAATAGTAACAAGAGCCAATACTAGGGGGTTTTTGTGCATGCATCCGTTCGGACCCAGCACTAGTATGTGACCTTGTCACATACGTAGTCTTTAGTCTTCTTCCTATCCCCTCATTTTTCAAATTAATTATCTATATCTTATACCTATATCTATATCTTAAATCTGTATCTATATTTTATACCTGTCCCCCTCCCTCAGAGAAGTAGATGAACGCCGCTGTCGCCCTTCCTTATGGGAGGGGCTCTCGGCGTTTATCTGTGCCAATGAGATGTGAGCCGCATCACTCTTTCGTGATTCGGTGCACACGAACTAGCATCAGGTTTTATCCTATTTCCCTGATCCCCTCTGGAACACTATAATAAAGAAGATTCCCCGCAGCCTAATGCGGTACCCCGGGTACAAACCTCATGGACTCTACACCCATGAGGGGAGCCCCTTCAACATAATATATTATGGAAGTTGTTTTAAATGTCTCGGACCTCACTAGCTCAACCGTTGCCGAAACTGCTTTGATTACCGGACCTACTCTTTTGGATTGTACTTTGAACAACGACGCCATGACTCACACCACTTCACCTGGAAGGCCTCTGCCTACCCCAAGCGATCCTTCGCCAGGCACGCCCTCGACATCCTAGATGACCAAACGTTCATTCTCATTTGTTTACTCCACATGCTGTTCCCTTCACAACCCGGAACTGCCAGCGGACACATCATTCCTGATGTAATACTTATTGTGATCCACCACGTCCAAACTTCTTACCGACCATAGAACTATCATTCTTAGCGATGCACTTGAAAAAGCTTTAGGGTTGGAGACCTTCCCGTCACACTAATAAGAAACGGGTCCCTTCTCGTACAAGCTACTACTCGGAATCAAAGTTCCAACTTGTCATCCTTAACATCTTATTCCCACTCCTGATGAAATAAACACATCCAAAGGCACTATTTATGCTCCCATGTATAAAAAAGAAGACATTGCTTTCATTCTAGGCCATCTAAAACAGAAAAGATTTCCTGTTGCAAATGCATACAGGTTTCCATAATGTAGAGACTCGCCTGACGCCCCAAATCCTCGTTTGGTGCTGACCTTTAACACCCATTTTACACCTACAAAGGAAAATAGGATTTACAAACCAGTCTTTGTCGGTTTATTCCTCGATCCAGAGATTGCTTCAAGAGGACCGCTATAATATACGCTACTTGCGGAGAAGAATTTCACATTCCCTGCGATAACACTCTACGCTGCAAAAACTGTGGGGGACCCCACAGCGCCTCTTTCTTAAAATGCCCAGTCCTACCAGGCCTACCTGTTTAAACAGGAAATATTGGAGTTGTGTACCATGCAAAAATTAAGCAGGAGAGATGTCATACGTCGTCTCAAAGACATATATCAAACAAACAACCTAATAACCCAACTTCGCAAAGACCTATATCATTTACTCTCTACAATAACCAAAGTATTTGAAAATTTCTCCTCCTTAGAATTTTCCCCCTTATCCCTCTATCAGACTTAACATAAGTAATGATAAGCACTCTACTACTACTCTCCTAAAAGATCTAACCAAACACATTCTCATTGGTCTTAACTAGGATTGGACGACGCACCATGTGCGGTGCGGTGCGGTGCGGTGCTGTGTGGCAAACAATCTTCTCCCCCTCGACGCACTCTCCTTGAAGTAATAGACATCAAGGCATTTGATACAATTCCCCGTCACCTTTTAATAGACAAAGTCTATTAAAAAGTGGTATAACCATCAAAGACAAAATAAAAAGATTCCTTATTCACTCCCACAGTTAGGGTCATTCAAGGACATCATCACTCTTCCGTTCATACAAAATATATAATGGAGTCCCTCAGGGAGTCATTCTTTCATCTACCTACCCTCTTTAACCTTTTTATGCTTGGTCTTCCTCATCTCACTTCTCCTTCCACAAAAAAAATTGAGTTATGCTGATGATCTAACAATCACGGATCAAAATCCCTCTATAAATTAGCATGCAGAGACGTCAACTAATATATAAACCAACTGAACCAATGGCTAACAACGAACAGAATGACCGCATCACGTCAAAATTCAACCATTATCTTACTCATCTAGATATGAGAATCTAATATCAACCCAGCATTATTATTATCAAACAATAGACTTCATCTCAACCAACAATCCACCATCCTAGGTTTCACCTTAGAGACATATGATATACACCCCTCACATCAATAATATCACTTCAAAAGCCACACATAAATTAAAAGCACTAAAAACACTAACTGGAACAAACTGTGACCCACAAAAATAAACTCTCACAACAGTATACAAACAATAGATCCATTTCTCTCTAAATTGTGCACCATCTGTCTGGGTTCCCAGAATAGCACAATTTTACATTCAAAATTAAAAATCATGCAAAATAAAGCTTTCAGAATAATAACAGGCTGCCTTCCCTCCACAAGAAATAATTATCTACTAACTGAAACAAATATTCTCCCTTTAAAAGATAAAAATCAATCTTGGCATGATAGGTTGTCAATTTTACAGTAAATATCCCTAAATATATCACCACCAGCATCAACATTACAACAACCCTCCCCCCCTAGAAGGAAAAAAATTACACCATCATTTTACTATTCTACATGTACAACATGTTTCCCCTTCACCTCCACACCTCCAAATACTCCCATTACTATACGCATTCACACACAATTAACTCTAACAATGATCGCCGCATATTAAAATAACACCATACTTCAAACACATCCACTCTAAATATTCCCTGTGGAGCAAATTTTGAACAGTCAAACCCGTGTAATGCTGTCCCCTCTTCGCTCTGAGTACCATCTCTACCTTCAAGAATATTACTACTACTACTACTACTAATAATAATAATAATAATAATAATAACAATAATACACACTTCCGAAGAAGCAGCAGGAATGTGATCCATTATCCATTGCCTCTCTGCTTCAATTTGGAATTTAAATTCGTGGAAACGAAGAGATTCTTCAAGGGCCGCCCGTCGGGCTTCCAATGGTCCCTAAAAATTTTTTTTAAAAATTAAAATACGGTATATTAAATTTAGTATATAGGCAATTTTGATGTAAGCTGAGCGTACCAGAATTATGCTACTAAATAAATTACAGATTTACAGTCGAACAAGGAAAGTTGATTACATAGCAGTTGACAGTCACTTCACAATCGTTATTTTCAATGTTAATTAAATTGATCCTTGATTTCGAAAAGAAAAGTCATCAACAGATCTTTATATATGAATCTATTTAGACAACATTGGATGAAAGATTCTGATTGGCTAAAATATTTTCCTGCCAATATACCGTACTGACTACTGACTATCAAAATCATTGTAACCTAATTTCTTTGCACGACTGTATATCATTATTAATTTAATTAGCACAACTACTATTTAAGATATCTGTCATTTCCCTAACCTTTACTCTCTCAAATCTGTCCTTCAATGATCTGCATGATATTAATATGTTATCTGAATCAAAATGTCCACATTGCGCCATCTGGTGGCCATTTTCATAAGCTTCAGATATTCGGGTTTCTAAAGAAAACATCTCGCTTTCCAAAACTTTTTGCTTATTTAGTAGATCTTTACATGATCGTAGGTCCCCTCCAACATCTTTTTTCCTGTGGCAAGAAAAAAAATTAAAATAGGCTAATTTTTTATATAGTTAATATAGGAAACCAGTCATGATTGTATCATATTTTGAGTTTCTAAGTTCCAATTATTAAAATAAATTTTTAAAGCACTACAAATGTTTCTTAATAAAAATGAATGAATTGTCAAAGTAAGAAAGTCATGATTTCCTTATTTTAACTACTATAAGATTATGAAAATTAAAATTACATCATGAACGAATTTCATAATCTTGTCTACAAATAGTTTTAATTTAATAAAATGATCTCAAAAAATTGCAATTATAATAGTAGTACCTAACCTAACCTAACCATACCATGTAAAAATAACTTACTTTAAAGCATTTTCCAAGCCATCCAAACTCTTCGACGTATCTTCAAGATATTTATTGTAGGTGAGCTGGTCGTTTGCTTCATGAAGCTTCTTAGCTCTGTCTTCAGTTTTGAAAATCAGGTCTCTCCATTTGTCATTTAAATCATTTAGTGTATCTTTAATATCATCAGTGCGGTAATGATTAACACTCATCAGTCCTTCCCCAGTTTTATTTAACCTCCTCAACTGACCCTCACTAGCTCTCAATTCTCTTTCGAAGGCTTTATGTTTTAGCAGTTTTCTCTCGAGATTACTCAAGTCCTTATAAGATTCATCATCAGCAGTTTTCTTCTTGTCTGTCATCCACTTATCAAAATCATCGGCATCAGCTTTAAACTGTTGATATGCCAAAGATCCGTTCAACATTACACGTCGGGCCTGCGCTTTATCTTTAACTCCATCTCTTCGCGCCAATACCTAAAAAAAAAGTAAAATAATTATATTATTTTTCTAGTATCAACACTTCGATAAAATCTAAATTTAAAAATAAAATAAAAAACTTTATACATTCACTACTATTAAGTTTTATTCCTTAAATAAGCTTAAAGATAAAAATGATTGTTGTATAAATTAGATAATATTTCCTGATAGGCTGATACTACTACTATTATAGCTAAATAATAATAATAATAATAATAATAATAATAATAATAATAATAATAATAATAATAATAATAATAATAATAATAATAATATAACGGGATTTTCAGTAAAATTGATCCAAATAATTATTCAAGTAATGTGCTAACCTGATTACGTCTATCATCAATGGCTTTTGCGTCATAGTGATCAGCAGCGATCAACTTATGAGCCATTTCACTAAAAGTCTTCAACCGCTCGTCTTGAGCTATCAATGTATTCTCAAAATCATCATGGCGTTTGAGAAGGGCTTCTACGTCGTCAAGGGTTCCCTGAAGATAAGACAAAACCCAGTTTTAAATGACACTGAATGAGTTCATTGAAATAGTATTGAAAATATAATTTATAAAATAATAAAAATAAATTTGATTTAATAATAATTCAATGCAAGTTTGATGTTCTTAAATAGAATTCAAATCAATAAAAAGGGGAAAAAATAAAAAAAAGAATTACTCCTAAATCAGAATATTCGAGGAAAGTTTCATGGGCACTTGTTGCTGCATCAATATGGTCTGCTTCCCTATTAAATAGTTGGAGGTCGAGACATTGACGGAGCCAATCACCTTTCTCCTGCCAGCCGCGGTTGATCGCGCCCTCTTCTTCGGCCAACGTGGTCAGCTAGATAAAAAAAATTGTTATGTAAAAGACCATTTAATAATAATAATAATAATAATAATAATAATAATAATAATAATAATAATAATAATAATAATAATAATAATAATAATAATAATAATAATAATAATAAACCTTTTCTTTGACATCTGTAAGATTTGGGTTTCTCTTGACTAGACTTCTACCAAGTTCTATGATTTCTTTAAATTCATCTTGATGAGCACGAATATCGTCTCCAAGCTCATTGTGATTTTCTAAGTATTTTTCGGCAGTAGAAACGTCTTTGGCAGCCTCGTCTGCGTTTAAAGCTTGCTTCACGTCAGCAACCCATATTAATAGATTCTAGAAATAGAAAAGAAAAATACAATTTTGCGAGTGAATAAATACATATAAAAATAGTGTATTTGCGCGTGTGTTTATGTGTATAGTGTTTTACTGTATGCACTGTGATCATCATATAATTTGGAACGTGAATTCTCTTGAAAAGTAATAAGAAATATAAAAAATCTAATGTGAATACATACCTTTGAGGAATTGAGGAAAATTTCATTACCAACGACTTCTTCTAGCCTATTCCTTCTATCATCAGCCTTCCCTTTAAGTTTCTGCCACAAATCTAAAATTTCCCCTTGTCTCACTTCAACAACTTTTTTCTCAAGAGGATAAGACACTTTAACAGAATTTGCGAGAGTTTTTATTCTATTAACCTAAAAAAGCAAACATAATTAAATGGATGTAATTAAATAAAAGATCTCAAAATAATCCAATAAATTAGGAACGTTTTTATTATATTAACCTAAGAAGAGCAAAAATAATTAAATTAATATAATTGTATAAAGAATATGAAAATAATCCAACCAATTAGGACGAACTTACTTTATCTTCGATGGGAGCCAATTCCCTTTCAAGTTGATCATGTTTTCTTTGAAGAGCCTGTATAGTTTTTAAGTCTCTTCCTAAGTCGTCTGTATCAAGCTTCTGCATTTTCTCTACCATCCAGTCTCTCGCTTCATCGCAGGTTCGATGGAAGAGTTCGACACTGGATGCACCCTCTAAACTTCTTTCCTTTCTCTGTTTCAGACGATTAAGGTGCTCCCATTGATCATGAATCTGCTTCTGTCTCGCCTTAACTTTTCCCATTTGGCTGTGCTTAGAAGCTTCTAGTTCGACAACCATTTTATCGATATTATCAACCCTTTTATTTGCAGCTGATAAATCTGTGAGGAACTGTTCAAATTTTCGCTTTGCATCTTCAACGCTTTCAGACGGTTCGTCAGTCTGTAACATCCGTTCTTTCTCTCGCATCCACTGATCAAATCCTGAACACTCTCTGTTAAAAGCAAGAAGCTTCATCGAATCTTTCAATAACTTTGATCGCAACTCGGCCAAACGGTTAAGTTCTCCATAGGCCGAGTTAATAGATTTCAAACGCTTTTCAACGGTGTCAGTTTCCTCAATAGGGCGTTTCCTTGCTGAAATTAAAAGAAATATATTAAGAATTTTGCAAAACAATCATCATCACCTGTCCCTTGGTTCCCCATAACTGGAGGTAGAGTGCTCAAACATGCACCGGCAGCCCGAGGCATGCATGAGCATTTCTAGGGTATAAGTAGTAGTGGGACCCAAACCCACCTACCACTATAAATAGAAACTGTGTTGGAGGAAGAGGATTGAAAGATATAGATAATTAATTCGAAAAATGAGGTCACATACCCCGGAGGGGTGCCCAAAATCCCCCCAGTATTGGTTCTTATCACTATGCTATGTCTTAGTTGTAACACCATAATAAAAATCAATAAACCCCCCCCCCTTGCGGGGAACTTTGTAAACCTACGATAATTATCTCTGAAGAAAAAATGTACTTAAGGAAAAAAACTTACGCGGAGCTCTGGGTCGCTGACGTTTAACCATTCTAGTCTTTTTGACTTTATGAACAACCGGAACTTTTCGCATTTTTTTCACAGTAACTTTTACAGGACGAGAATCAATTTCCTTAACATAATTGGCGGGAACAAAACCCTCTTCTCCACTCATTTTGCGAACATTCCACCAATCGTTATTTGTCTTATTTAAAAGAAACATTTCCTGTAGAAGGTATATAACATTAGAGCGTGAGCAGTTTCATATCTGACATAAATACCAAACAATTTACAACAAATTTTAGTACAAGCACGGGCCTACTCACCTCTCCTTTAGCCATAATCATTCTTTGGCCATCAAATGGGTATTTAGCTCTCACAACAACCATAATTTTTTCCTCACATAGATCCAAAGCGTTTTTCTTAACAATCTATATTTAATAACCCTCCATCCAAATATTCTTGAAATAACCTCATTCATTATTATTTGTAATAAAATTAGTCTCGTAGAAACAAAAAGCAGAAAAATGATTGCTACACTTCCGAGTAATAGCCTTCGCTACATGATAACAGCCATAATTTTTTCTCCTGTAATTATTTTTTAATATTCTTACAATTTATTTACAATTTTCTTGACTAATAAAATGCATGAGTCATTGAGCACTTTGATGAATGCTATAATAGTAATATTAATTATTTAGCAGTTATAAATCTGAAAGAGCTATAAAAATAGTATTATTTGAACAATTACTTCTCTTCCATCTCATATTAATAGAGTTAGCACAACCTTCCACTTTGAAATCTAAACTATATATATCAATATATATTATTATATATATATATATATTAACACGAAAGTTAATAAAATATCACACGATCTATGGGAATATCAAACGTGATATTATTAGTGACACTTCTAATTCATTTACATTTTATCTTATTTATTACTTTTCTCACAGGTTACATTTATAATAATAATTGTACATTATATAAATACTGTTATCATAAATCACAACATTAATAACATTCAGCCATACTAATCACCACGCAGAGAGCAAAGCGCGAGGGATTACGTTAGCTGATACTATTATCGCTTTAATAACGTGCGGATCTCCGCGATGCTATATAAATCGGGGATGCCGGATTTAATGCATCACTCAATATAAATATATAAGTTATTATTAATATATACACTTAAGAAATACCTAGCAAGAATCTAGGATTTCTGTATTATATATATTATTATTAATATATAATATAATATATATATATATAAGATAGTATATATATAATAGATTAATATAAATAAATATTATATATATATATAATATATATATAATTATAATATCGATATATATATATATATATAATATATAATAATATTATATAAATTAATAATAAAGAAGAAATGTAATCTGACCTCATATATATATGAAACCTACACGCCTATTTAGGGCAAAATGAGACCATTAAACAGCAAAAATTGTCACAACGCAATTATATATGGGATAGCCCCAATAAAAAAAGTTGATTTCATATAGTAAAATTTCACACCATATACTGTTAAAAGCGGAGAAAAAACCTGATATTACTCATCGATCGAGAGACTTCTAAACAAATCAATGAGGCGACAACAGACAAAGTTATCAACAAATGTCACAGAACTTACATATGTATTTTCTAACAGCGGCCTCTTCAATAAAAATTGATGTTGGGAAACTAAATTAGTAGCCTTAATGCCCACCAAACCAAACCTTGGAACACGTAAAATGCTTGAACCCATCACCACTTTAAGTAAATGTCTGTGTTTCTTCTGTTACTTACCATCAGGTTCATCTTCATATGGCGACTACGGAAATCATTATTTAAATATTATATAAAGCTACAAAATTAATTATTAATATATCATATAGAAGAAATATATGAAACAAGGCCCGATCGAGACTTAAAGAGTTCACATATAGGTTGTAGACATTACTCATCACACTATTCTTTGAATAAATACGACTGTATACTATTTGTGAATATACACTCAACCTTTTATTTAGGATTGTATGATGAGGATATATTAGCTTCATATTGTATATATTTATTTAAAAGTATATAATATAAATCATGCACTTAAACGAATGATATATTTAGCCTACTAATTTCACTCAGAACACAGTTTCAGATATTCCCATATGAAAGCAGTATATTTCTTTATTCCTATATACTCATATATTCTTTCTGATATTACTTTAACATCTTCTTATAAATTCTAATTTATAAGAGAAATTCAAATAATTAAAATAGTATATAATATATATATAATATATATATATAATATATATATTATATAATTATATATAATTATATAATATATTAATTAATTATATATAATATTATATATAAGTATATTATATAATTAATTATTAATATAAATATATATATTATAATATAGATAGATAACCAAAGAATTTTGTCATATATCATACTAATATAAATACTAAATAATAATATGACCATTAAATTCCTTTTGCGTGATCCGACGTGTCACGCGCGCAACCTAACCAAACAAATAAGATACAAGCACAAATATAATTGGCAACAATCCCAATATGTTGACGACATTATACGCACATGCAAGCAGCAGCATCCTTGATCACTTTTATTATTTATACTAAATAATATATAATAGTATTAATTATATATATAATATATTCATATATTTAATTAATATAATATATAAAATTTATATATAATATTAATATATAATATATTATATAATATTAATAATAGTATTTATTTTTCATAGTCAGTTTAATACCATCATCTCCAATATAAAATATATATATTATAGTAATTAATATATAATTAATATATATATTATATATATATTAATATATATATATTTATATATATATAATTAATTAAATTAATATATTATATATATATATAGTATATAATATATATATAATATATAATATATATAAGATATATAATTAATATTATATATATATATAAATATATATATAATATAATATAATATATATATATCATGTATACTAGATATACTCAGTCACTAACATTCCATAATTAAATATATAAACATTATACATGTAATAATCACGAACACTATTTTTAATGAAAAAATTTAATTATAAAAATTACCTTAATAGTCTAAAATTGTATAAATACCTTTAGCTTATTTAAAGGATCTTTACTACACATCACCTCTAAAAATTATATTAAAAAAAAATAAATATCTATAATCTTATTTAAAAACATGTTCTATATAACTTCTATATAGATAATATTATTATTATTAGCTTATATATTTATCTATTGATATCTTAAGAGAAGTCCTTACTCTTCTGTAAAACAAATACCTAAAACTCTAATATGTAACCTATACTTAAACTATAATATATATATTAAATTATTAATATATTGTATTATTTATATATTTCCATGTAAAGTTAAAAGGTATAATAAAAAATATAAATAAATTAAAATCGACAATATTACCCAATGAAGCTTTACAATACCTTTATTATTTCAGATTAATAATTATGTAAAAAATATAAATTTGAGCCTTACTACTTAACCTTTATGACGATAAAATTATTAATTTCAATCATTAATATATATAATATATTAGATTATATATTAATATATATATTATAATTAAATATATATTATAATATATATTAATATATATATATATATTATATTTATAATATAATTATATAATATATTATATAATATAATAATAGAATTAATTAAATATTAAAATCTAAGAGCGTGACTCCTCACTCGGCGTTCCGGCTTACACCGAGTTTCTTTATAAAAACGATCATTTCTTCAAATTTTCAATAGTTACTAGAAAAATACTCTCTATTTTTAGCGATAAAAATGGCACATAAGTTAAGGAAAAGAAAATAATTTACAATAAATATAAAATAAGATTACTTTCATAATTATATAAAAGAAATGATTGTAGATTCTTAGCCAATTGAATAATTATAAATGGCTATTATTTATTTACAAATTATTTAATAAATATAGACGATGAGAACGTGCTCACGAGCTATCATCCAGGAATAGATAATATAAGACACAAGAGATATAAATAATTATATATTTAGAGACAAGAGTGAATACGAGAAGAGAGATAGACATAAATTTGGCACAATAATATAAGAATTTTATATTACAAATAACGAAACAGTAGGATCTTATTGAAAAAAAAAAAATATAATGCTAATCCAGCATGACTTTACCGCCTAGACCAAAACAATAATATAATTCTAGGTTTACCGTATTCTCGCGATAAGATATCAATTTTGGAAAAAGGAATAGTCATATACTTTTCCTAAATTAAATTCGTATATTACATAAATATTATGAATTTTCAATATGTAAAGAAAGCGGTTTCTATTTATGATTATGCAACCGCAAGTTTATAAGGTATATAAATAGCGTCCACATCACCTAGGTCAATTTACACATCATTTCTCACCTTATCAATAATATATATAGGGATGTGTTGTAAAGGTGCTGTCAACAAAGCATATTGGTTATGATAACATTTGTGACTAACTAATAATTTAATGAAGGTTATTATTAACTAAATAATAATAATAATCATTGTAATTCTACAATTATTATAAGTAATATTTTTTCACAATATTATAATTCTACAAATAACATTGTTAGAGAATTAATTCTTAATTTTAGTGAAGAATTCTCTTTTTTGAAATAGAAACTTGGTATATATTAGAATAAATAAATACTAAATAATTAATTGATAAAATTAATAACTAGCCAATAAAGATGAATATATAAATGGACCCGCAAATCACTGCACCATCACCTAGACCGTCCACTTAGATAATATATTATATATAATATTAATAGATATATAATATATTAATAATATATTATATATATATATTATATTATATATATTTAGATAAATATAAAAATATAATATATATAATATTAAATAGTATAGAAATATTAGTATTTAATATAATATATATATGATATAGTAGAATTTAAACATGTTCATGTATTAATAAATTAGTTTCATAATGAAAACTAAAAATTAATAACGTAAATGTCGTGTGTGATGTGTTGTTTAGATTGTTGAGTGATAGTGTTATGTGTGAGTGTATTTTGCTGAGTAGTTGTGTATTGTTAGAGTGTTAGTCACGGACTGCAGCAACCCAAAAACCAAATATTAACAAAAAGAGTAAATAACACATAAATAATCAAATAACCAAAAAGAGTCTTCCCTTTATCCCAACTTAGCCTAACACATTATTACCAATGATTCTAGTAATAATATTAGTAATATATATTAATTTAATATATATTAATTATAATTATATTAATATATATAATAAATATAATATTATATTATTATTCAGGCGGCTCTGCCACTGGTTATATTAGCATTGCTAGCAATACACCATTTTTTACATTACAACTTGCAGTATAGGTAACTATATTATTTATATTATCACTTTAATAATATTATTTTAATATTAGTATATATTATATAAAATAAATTATGATCCTATATTAATAATAAAAAGCATAATAAATATTTTAATTATTTATGAAAATAAAAAACTACATCAAATTTTATTAAGTTAGTCTCAATATACAAAGACGTGATTTATACTATTTTTTAGACTCGCCTGTTCGATTTAATATGAAAAAAACATCTAAGCGACCGTTCTAAGATTGGAAAAATGATCTAGGTTAGTTGTTATAAATAAGACCTAGTTTAGTAACTGACTATTATATATCACTATACCAACTAATGCGTATTTATAATATCATAAGAACAACCCTTGTATACTATATTTCATAAATACTAATACATATCAAAAATATGAAACTAAAATATATCGGAATAATATTACTTACTCATCTATCCATAAAATTAGTTTCGTATATCGTGTCAATACGATAACTGAAATATTATTTTATGTTATATACGGTATGTAATCTCTTTGCTATTTCTTATAATTAGTTAATATAATTATAGAATATTCCTCTTTCGTATTTCCTCATGTTACCACTTCTCATCTCTTCATATCTTACTCCTATATCTCCTCTCTTACTTCATCCTTATATCTTCTTACCTACTCTCATCTATCTCAGCCTATACTATAATATTATATATCTATATCTAATCTATCTAATGATTGTTTTAATTATATATTATAAATCTTATCTATATATAATATATATATAATATATAATAATATATATATAATAATTAATATTAATATTAATATATATATATAATATTATTAATAATATTTCAGTTGACGTATCTAGATCTTTTTTCACTATGGGTAAGGCGCATAAAATATATCATATATAATATATATATATTAATATATATATAGAATAATTAATAGTAATATATTAATAATATTAATTATATAAATAATTATATATATATAAATATAATAATATTATATATAATTAATATATAAGATTATAATTATATAATTAATAGTTGTAGATTATATCGTATAGAATAGAGGAACATTTTATTATATTTTAGTTAATAGACCTCTTATTATCATAATCCACATTTCAGAGTGCTTTATATGAAAACAATTTATTTTTATAATAATACTACTACTTAATTAAAAATGATATATTGAAAGCTCTCTATTATACATTAGGTTATACTATATATTCTATTTAATTTTTATTTATATGATCAATTGCTAGTGATAATAATTAAAGTTATACAAAATAAATTACATAATATAAGTTTAATAGATAAAATATTATCTATAGGGATATTTAGTTTTAAGTTTATTAAATAGATTTTATACTAATATAACATAACAAAATGGATAGACCTCCCTATGAGTATTTAAATTATAGTTTACAAAATAATTTAATACTTTTTTTTTTTTAAAATAATTTTTTTAGATTGATACCTACTTAATAATAACTCAAAATAGGTAAATTTAATCTATTGGAATTCGTAGCAAGTGAAACTGCCCTCCACTATGCAAAGATAATATTATGTAGAATGAATAAGTTCACAGAAACAGTCATAATCAATCCAGAAGTTTCGGATTGGAGCGTAAATCTCGACAATTCCTATATTTAGAGTACCTTGTCAAGACTATAGGTATATCCTACCTTTCAGATTACGCCTTATGTGCGATGACTAAGTACAAGTTAAACATTATATAGTAGGGTTAAGCAAAGCAATAATAATAGCTCATTTTGATATTTATTATTTCTTAAAGATTCTATTATAAATTTTGTTGTTCTTATATAATTATTAATTATATAAACAATTATTTTATATAATTTTTTATATGTTATTATTTCGTAATTAAAATTATATATAATATTTATTCTATAAATAAAAAAGATATGAGACCATGCCTACCCAGCATATCACCTTAACTACCCACTTGATATATATATATATGATTTAATATATATTTATATAAATTATATATAATTAAATTGTGAAGTGAGCATAACTACATTATTAAGTATAATATACTAATTATAATATATAAATATATTATACTATATTATATATTAATTATAGTATATATATTAATATATAGAATATTAAAAAATATATAATATATATATAATAAGATAATAATAATAGATAATATATATATATATATATATTATAGTAATAAATAGTAATTTGATTGATTGATGATATATGTCCAAGCAGAGCCAGAACTCCCACTAACAACATAACTGTAGCGTCCCGAGCTCCGCGCCGGCCCCCTTGCCCCAGTTATCATTATAGATAACGAATCGTAATATATTCTTTCAAGAATTAAATTTCATAAGATATAGTTTAACTTAATAAAAGTATCTCTGCAATATTAAGAGTTAGCTTATCTATCGAAGTAAAGGAATATTACATTATAATATATTAAAATTATTTAAAAATTTATAAAAAAATATAAAGTATATATAGATATAAATCTTGTGAAGTCATATTTACTTATATTTTATACAATCTAATTATTTTCGCGAAAAGAAATCCGTTTACAATTCAAATATAGCCTAGAAGCGTTAATTAAAATATTTTCGAAAATCTAGGTAGATAGTAAAAAGCATATTGATTAAGGTATTATTGATGGTATAATGAGTGAAGAAATAAAGCATTATCTAGTCTTCTATTGATCAATCCTACCGAGTTTCTTTTTGCGAATGAGGCACAAAGGAGTACCTCTTATTCTTACTATACAACTAGAAGTATCCCTCGCGAGCTCTTATAATTTTCAAGAAATTGATTAATAATCATCTACTTTCTAATTAAACATATAAAATAAGAAAAAACAACTTTAGTTCCGCAAGCATTTCTAATATTCTGGTTCGTAATCAAATGCGTACACTATTGTGCAGTCAGACCAAGAAGTAATATTTAAATTTCTTACCCATATTCGAATAAAAAACCTACTTAAATCATCTTATAATAAATTATGTTAAGAATGTGAATTTAAATTGATATGTATTAGTAAACTTCTGTCTAATTAGTACGGAATAGAACTTTAGTAAAAATTAAAAGGATGAATAGAAACAATTTTGTGGGTGAATATACATAAAAGATAATTTAACTCTTACTCTGTGGGGATATAACCACCGCCTTTTGTCACACATCAATAAATAATAAAAAGGACGGTGATTAAACATAGGCTACACCTAGATGTCGGCTGTAACTGGGATATAAACATCACGGGTATGCTTTAAAAACTGATTTCATTGAAATACTTGCCATTGATATTATATAATAATATGAATTGGTATATAGACACCCTTTTTAATATGTCACTCTATATTATATATATAATTATCGCTAAAACTATACACGTATTTCACTATGCACCACTACTCACTATATTAATATAATTATTATTATATTATACCAATATATATTAATAGATATATATTATATAATATATTATATATAATTATATATTATAAGATTTATATTATATTAATAATATATATATATATATATTAATTAATATAATATATTAATATTTATAATATATATAATAGTATATATAATATATAAGAAAAATATATAATTATATATTATTTATATATATATTATATATATATATATTATAATATATATAATTATATATATATATATAATTAGATATTAAATCATACCCCTATCGCATCTCAGCAAATCGCGACATCGACTGATATAAAAATATATCCTCAATTCACTCATAATCACCGTACTAGTCGCTCACTATTATTATACATATGTTTACTATTATCTATACGTATAGGATTAGTCAAAGATTTAAAATAAAGAATATATGAGAGATGATGAAATGAAGATAACTTAAGAATATGAAAGCTAGAGGAAGAGAAGAATAAAATATGAGAAAGATCTCCGAGTAGATGGAGGTGTTATAAACATCAAAAAAAATTATCTGGAGTCCTTACTTTTGATAATCCAATATCTATATATATCAAAACATTCTTTCAATCTATCGACTGTTAGGAATAGTACACTTCATAATGGATATAATTGATATTAGTATTGTACTCAAATAAAACTTTTTCTTACTGATATCACCTCCATCTTATTTCCAAATAATATAAACAAGTTATAATCTGGAATAATATATACATCATATGCACCGCTATAGAGCTAAATTAAACCATATTAGAATAAAACTATACTCACAAAAAATCAGCTACTCTCATCTACCTATCTGTTACATATTATTAAATATCACATATAATACTCAACGTCATAAGGAACATTTTAATCAATCTTCAATGTAAACTAAACTTCCTGTTGTATTATAATGTAATGAATAAAAAGACAAAAGAAAAACATATTAGATAGTTATAGGGATCAAAAATGTTATCACATTCTCTCTAATAATTAATAATCCTTCAAATAGCTTTGATTCGTATAATTGTACTGCTATTATAAACGTTATTATTATAACGATCTTAGGAGCATAATATCAAAATATCTACTTATTAGTAATTTATACCAATTTGAAAAATCTATTTACATTACTCACTAAAACAGCTATTAATTCTAGTACCACTCAATTAAAATAAAAAAAACATATAAAATATACTAGGCACTAAACACAACACAACACAAAAGTCGTAAATCTAACTAAAAGGTTCACTGTAGCAAAAAGGTAGATCCTTTAAAGCTCTTTTTAACTAACACTTGATAAGAATTTAACTTTACAAAATTTCTAAGCATGTTGTCATGAAAAAACTTTAGATTCAAATGATATCAAATCAATTATTGAAAATTAACAAAATAGGTTTATTCACCTACTAGGAGATCCATAGCATGCAAATATTTCTACATGAAACGCAAATAAATTAGCCATCCATTTTATTAAAGAAAATAAAATGAAACTATTACAACACCAATATCTCTACTAATATATAAATATCAATAACAATAACAATGAGTATATACTGTATATATAATAAAAACTAAGTATAGCGAAGAAACCTTCAAAGTCGATTTCCGGAAAACACTTAACTCTATAATTAATTCAAAAGATTGCGGTTACAATTAATATATGTAGGAAATCTATATCCAGTAAGATAAAACGTAAATAATACAAATACATAATGATACAGATACCTATCATAGTATGTTGGTGATATATAATATTAATAATAGTCTAAATATACATAAATATGTTATTACCACGCTTAAGTTATAAATATATTGTCAAGTAAATCCGACGTTATTTAATAACTAGGTATTCCTAATGATGAATATATATATATATTTTAAAGTATATCATATATAATATAATGAAAAGAGAAACAGACTCTCAAGCAGAATAAATAGGTACATATAATAACTTTAATAGGTGATCTCTCACATAAGCACATCACATTCCACCATTAATTACTGAAATTTTACTATATTAATTAACTAGTAGCACATCATAAAAAGTAAAGTCAATTTGAGTTAAAAATACTTTTACTATAATTAATCACTAGGTTATAGTGGAATAAGTTTTTATTTGGGTTCCATTATTGATATAATTGTAATATTCCCCAATCCTGACACATACCGGTATATAATATATATATTAACTAATTATAATTACTATATAATATTTGCAAAACTATAAATATATTATAATATTATATTATAATAATATATAATATAAGATAAATTATAGTAAATAATAGATAATATATATATTATGATATATAATATATATATATTATTATATAGTAATATATTTATTATATTAATAGATTTAATATAATATATATATATATATATATTAATATATATATAATAAACATCCGACTCTACGCATCGCGTAATTTAAAATTAAATAACATACCTACATTCCAATTCCAATCATCCGCCGTAATGGTATAAAAAATATAAATCCTGCAGCAATCTTAATACTTAATATTAAAAAATAGTATATAAATATATTATTATATATATAATATATATATATATTAATATAATATATATAATAATTACAGATGTGTTAATTCCATCTTTCCAAATATGAAAGATAAGTAAGTGTATGAAGACACTGTAAAATTATATATATATTATATATTATATATATTAATATATATTAGATATATATATATATATTAATTAGATAATATAGAATATATATATATATAATATAGTATATATATTATATATATATATATATTTATTAAATTATATAAAATATATATATATTAATATATTATAGATAGATAATATATATATATAATATAAGAATTATAGTATTATATATATATTATAAATATATAATATATATAATTGTGTAAATTAATAATAGATCAACTATAAGTAATATTTCCTGAATACCTAAATATAAAATTAGCTTTTATTTAAAATTTTCAGTTATGATGTTTGCATCAATTTTAATCTCAAAGTTGAATTATCCATCAAAGATGGAACAGAATCACTCAATAAGAAATCGAAAAATTATCAAAAGCCATCGACACATATGAAGAGATTGAACAAATACTATTTTTATAGATAATTGCACAGCCGAACAAAAATAAAAGGTATCACATATCCTTTATTAGTTTATAGAAAAAAAATTATTATGAAATATTAAGAAAGATATAATATTTAAATATATCATAAGTAATTCTTTAATATATTGTTGTCTTGTATTATACAACAATATGACCACATAGTTTTAATATTTATATATCTTACTCTTTAAAAAACTAAATTACCACGTTTTATTATTAAATTATGTAGAGACATCGTTTCCTTTTAATTGATTAGATATTGTCACCATATTCTTTTTATTATTAAAGGCATTCTTGGCATTGTTCATTGTTTCTCATTAACTTCATTTTCACAATCCCATTGGCATTTATCCTCATTGGCAACAGATTTACATATATATTAAAATATATAAAATTGCTAGATATATAAATGAAATAATTCAAAAGATGTTATAGTTATATCTATGTCAAGTGAATAAATAAATAAACCTATAATATAAAATACAATAATCATAACTTACATATTCTTCTCATCCGAAGCCTTTCATATAACTTCTTTCTTTATTAACTCCGACACATATTATATTGAATTATAAGAGATAATTTCCCAGCTGCTCAAGAATACCCTACAAGGTTTTAGAAGAAATATTTCATTTTAATATAATACGATCAGAATATCGATATCTTATAAGACATACCTTATCGTTAATATGGCTTTAGTAATAAGTTAAGCTATCTCACACCACACTACATTATATATTATATAGTAACATATAGTATATTTTATTATAAATGTCTCTTTCTCTCGGCTTCAGCTCAACAACATTAAATATTTTAAATATTATTCCCAGTTTTATTTCATATTATTATTAATTTAAATGTATTTATTAATATATATATCATAACATTTTTTCATTTAAAAGCAAGGCATATATTCTACCGTGTCCTTGCCATACATTTTAAAATTTAATTTAAATACAAAAGATAATTATATAAAAAAAAACCTTTATTTAAAAAAAACTAAAAATAAAATAAATATATATATAATAAAATAAACTCCTCTGAGTGAATCTTCACATTACCCCAGATTTAAGATCCGGAGCCTCTACGATCAACACTATTCATTAGACAAGTCAGCGATACTACAACCTCAACTCAAATCCAACTTCACAAAAAACGCCATGTGACATCATACAGTTCACATAGAGAGGGTACCACTAGATAATATACAAATTACACTCTGATAAGTGAATAAATAGTATATCACTCTTTACAAAGGAGATATTAATAGTAGTTATTTACTATATTTATACAAGAATATATGTATACTGAGCGGTTTTAATATCCAGATTATACATATATATAATATATTAAATATAAATATATAGATATATATAGATGATAGTAATATTAATATATATATAGTATATATATATATATATAAATAATTAATATATTATATATATAATATACTTAATATAATACTATTATTAATTAATATTAATTATCAAATTAATATATTACTATGTCATTTACTGTAGGTAGTTCAGGAATAATACTTATCTTAGCCCAAAATATGGATGAATACGACATGATAAACAAATCAAAAGCATATAGAAAAACTATACTATTGAACAAAGGACTTTTTATTATGTCGTATATTCGGAAAATCACCATTTAACCCTGGCAAGGTATATTCACTAATTAACAGCAAATTCCTAAAAATATGCGATATAATTAGTCTTGAATATCAAACAGTGAATTATTTCTGTGCTCACAATTTTATGCTTAACCATTGGCCATATTGGCCCTAATAAAACTATTTAATTATCATCATAGATTAGAAGCAGTTGAAATTGTAGAATCGATGTGCACTCCCTCCTATTAATAGATCTGAGAGTGCGAACTAATTTTTAATTATAATGTTTTGAATCTCCGACTTCTCTTCTATCCCTAACTATTTTTTTTCCTATTATATCATACGTACCTATATTTGCAACCTATCCTCAGGAAGGCCAGTAACAGTATTTATACCGTCATCCGAGTTAGGTTTTTCTAGGAGTCTTAGTTTGTTCCCTTACCTCCGACTAATCTCGAAGAACGATCAGAAGAGAAGGAAATCTTCATTTCCCCACCTAATATCTCCGGAAGCCGGTCTCCTATAACCCTCGGCGTCTTTCCTACTGTTTATTTATTTGAATACACAATTTACTTTTCCTACGCCACTAACCTCATCACTATCTCGTAAATGATATTAAAAACAGTCCCTATTTCTCTCCTTTTTCCCGATCGCTTTTAGCGTTACAAGTAATTTGTAATGAAATTATACTTTATATATTAAATATTATCTAGATATATTTACCACGGGCCATAAAGGGGGCCTATGATACCTACGAAACGCGAATAAGGCAGTAGACGTTTTCCATAACACCCGTAGTAGGTGAGGGGACTTATCATAGGAACCGCCACGCTAAAGAATCACTACCATATATATAATTAACCAAAAGAGCGGGTGTATTTATTACTATGTTAATGATATATAATCACTCTCCCCAGTGGAATGTGAGGGGTGATGGAAAATATAGATCGCTATCACCTTGATAGCGTTTCCCTCTTAGTAATAATGACCGATGAATTATACCAATCTCTTTTTTACTTTCTCGACCTACTATCTTCCTCGAATTTGGTCCGATCCTATTCATATTTACCAACCAGAATAAACGCCCTTAAGGATCGTCCGTTATAGGGCTCTCCAAGCCATAGCGTGTTAAAATCAAACAAATCAAAAATAGAGATCCAAAATCTTATTTTTATATCACATATCATACTCGCCAAAAACGTCCAACCTTCGATAAGCTGGAATGTAATGTATTCATCTAATCTTACCACCAAAGAATTATCACACTGATCCGCTAAATGTCAAGTCGCCCTCGTCGTCTGAGTAATAGGACATACCTTGTAATAAACAAATGAAAAAATAGCAAATAAAGTCTTTCAATAAATGAACAATTATTAAATATTAATATAGATAAAAAAATAATATTAATTTAAAAAAATTAAAAAACAAAAAAAAGTAAAAACAATTGTTGTTTCAGTTCTACATATCATATAGTTAAACTTTTCTTCTAAATAAACTTTCTCTAAAAGTCTATCAGTTTTTATTCCATATAATTCTCCTTAGCATTTAGGTTAAACCTTTACCACCACTGGTATATATTCACTTCTATATATATTAGTCGCTCGTACTATCATTAAAAGCTCTTTACCCTTAATGATCAACTTATAAAGATGACATCTTTTGTTTCTGTTTATTATTTCCAATTTAATTATTTTGAATTTCGGGAAGAAATTAAATTTTTTTTTTATAAAAATATAATGATTAAACTAGGCAAAGTGTTTTTGAACGATTAGATAATCGAATGAAGTTAGATAATCAGAATCTTAATTTTTTAACATAAAAACATTATATATATCTATTAATATAAAATAACATATATACGTATTTAATAACGATAAAATATTAATAAATTAACATAATTAAATCTATCAACTTCATCTTCTCATTCTCCTCTCCATCTTATACTACTCATCTACTTACTCATCACTCTAATTATTTAAATATTATAATATATTAATTATATATAGAATAGATATTATACCTAGATCTAAAAGTGTATATATATATATATATATATTAATTAATATATAAAGATATATAAGCTAATAATATATGTATTAATTCGTTTTTAATGTTATCCTTTATCATACAATACCATCAAGTAAAACATATGCGCGATTCCGGCATTGAGGAAAAGGATTAATATTAATATATCTTATAGACTCTATACCAAACTTAGAACTGTGGTAATAAATTTAAGTACCACACAAATTCCTTAAGCAGAGTAAAGAAAGAACAATTATACACTTTAGATACATTATTCACAAAAATGTGACCTCACAAAAGGACGTGTTTATTTAATATAGATTAGATACCCTGTACACTCGTACCATTTACACCATTAAGAAATGCGATCAAAAAAATTTCACAGAAAGAAGTAGTCTATGCGACATGAAAATGTGATTGTTCACAGCGACACCCTATGTCTCGAAAGTATAAGAGTGGAATACGAAATCACTCAACAAAATTATGAAGATGAAATCATTAGAGGAAACTAAATTTAACTTACGTTTTCCCTCAGATCTTAAATAGATATTTAAACGAATGAGTCAGTATTTCAATTCAGGCTCCTTTGTACAGAATAATGCGGAAAAAAAGTATTGTGTATGAGTATAAAGTATTTTATATGATTTGGATAATCTTCATGAGAATTAACAGCAAAACAGGAAGAAATTATGAAATAAGTATAAACGAAACAGGAAGAAATTGTAAAATAAGTATAAACAAGAGTTATGAATGAAGATAATGTATTATTTAGAGAAAATTTTAATAATGTTTAAAGCAGGTTTTCTGAAAATAGAAAAAAAATAAAATATCAATAAATATTCCATATAAACGTTTGAAAATCGCTTCGACCAATTTCGTTTAACGATCCAATGTTTTAGTAAAATTTCTCAAATTTAATTAATGGATGATAAATTTAAATCTGTCAATTTTATAAATACATATTAATTAATTAAACCTAATTACGGCTAAGACCTCGCATGTTTCACCTGACCAGATATCTTAGTTAAAACTGGGTTTAGAACAATTTTTTTTTTCGATTTATATTTGTTTCTAGTGATTTTTAGGTTTTCGATAAAAAAAAAAATTACTTTTTTTTTTTTATTTTTGGATTGGCATAATCTAACCAAGCTTAATTTAACCTAACCAACCTAATCTAACCTAATCTATCCTAATCTAACCTAACATTACAAAATAAAAAAATGCTGCCATAATAATAATAATAATAATAATAATAATAATAATAATAATAATAATAATAATAATAATAATAATAATAATAATAATAATAATAATAATAATAATAATAATAATAATAATAATAATAATAATAATAATAATAATAAATAATTGGTCAATTTATTTTTTATCGATAATTTGAATATCACTTGAAACATGTATAAATCGAAAAAAAAACCGTCCTAAACCCATTTTAATTAATAAATATATTACTGTGCAGCCGAAACAGGAAACTCCAGGCGGCTACTCACATGGGAAGTTCATTAAGCGTTAAATATTCGCGTTTTGGCAATAGTTTATTCCTCACAAGACGAACCAACATACTCACAAATTCGCCTACTTTGCGAAACTTTTGTATCAAGAAGTTTAAATGGGAAAGAAAATATATTCGTGAAAACAGTGGTGGGGGTTTAATTAAACCTACAAATCAAAGAAGCAAGCAGTTTTCATATTATTAGGCCTATTATTATTATTATTATTATTATTATTATTATTATTATTATTATTATTATTATTATTATTATTATTATTATTATTATTATTATTATTATTATTATTATTATTATTATTATTATTATTATTATTATTATTATTATTATTATTATTATTATTATTATTATTATTATTATTATTATTATTATTATTATTGGTAGTATATATATATATATATATATATATATATATATATATATATATATATATATATATATATATATATATATATATATACTCTGTTATATATATATATATATATATATATATATATATATATATATATATATATATATATATATATATATATAACAAATTTAAAAAAAATTTAGGTTAGGTATGCGAGTATTATTTCCTAAAATTTTAGGTTACGGGTAAAAATTTTCATTTTCTATTGATAAATGAAGAACGTATGTGTTTACATCCACACAATTTGTGTGGATGTAAACTTTATTTATTAAACTCTGAATATGCACATCCTTTGATGCGTATCATTTACCAACAGGCGATTTAATAGATTTATACATATTGCAAACAAGCCGGATAACAATCATTCAATATAAATGACTCATTGAAACATGATGTGTTCGACGAAACGTTTGAGGAAATTCTCATATGTGTGGTCGAAATTACATTTCACTTCATTATAACACGAATTAAATAAAACCAGTTCAATTCTTTAAATAATAATTGAACACAGTTGGAACTTTGATCTAATCACATATGGGAGTCTCGAAAAAACTGAATAATAATAATAATAATAATAATAATAATAATAATAATAATAATAATAATAATAATAATAATAATAATAATAATAATAATAATAATAATAATAATAATAATAATAATAATAATAATAATAATAATAATTAATAATTTCAAATAAAAATCTTGAAATACTTTTAGATTATTACAACCACATCGAAGCACATCCATTGAATATTTACGATAAATCCTTGGTGGATGTAAAGGGACTAAGTCTTGAGTGAGCTAGGGTCTTACATAAGGGTATGTTGTAACCTGTGTTAATGTATAATAGTGAGACTATGGTCTGGAATAAGAGGTATAGACCTAAAGTACAATGTGTTCAGATGGACAATCTTAGGAGCGTGTTAGGTGTGAAAAGAATTGATAAAATGAGGAATAAACGTATGACAGAGTTGTGTGGTGTGAAGAATGGAGTAAATGAGAGGATAAATGAAAGCACGTTGAGATGGTTTGGTCATATGGAAAGGATGAATGATAGTCGGTTGGTTAAGCGGATGCACAGGGGTTAGTGTGCTTGGAATAAACAGGCTGGGAAACCGAAGAAAAAGTGGATTTAGTCAGTAAAGGAATGACTGGGGCTGGAGGAGAGAAATGTGAGTTTGGCAGAGGTGAGAAGAAAGGTGCATAGTAGGAGTGAATGGCGGGGTTTTGTGAGGGTGTATTGTTGTGACCCACCTGGGCCAAGGAATGAACCCCACAAATGCCACAGTGAGGGTCCGTTGCGGTCCCGTGAAGCTCTAGGGTGGATTTTCTGACTGCAACAAGTTCTCATTAAAAGGTATAAAGGGGGCTGTAAGACTGGGCTTTCTTTTCGACTTGCATCATATTCTTCTACTACTTATTTTTCTTTTTCCTGTGCATATTACGCACCTTACCACCAGTCTTGGGGAGAGAAGGTGGGTGACGATGATGATAAAAAATGTTTAACACGTGAAAATTTTCATGAAAACGTTTTTGTTTCCCATTTAAAATATGTTTTCTTTAATGATCATGTATTTAAAGGGGTAACTTTTTTGTGCTTTTAAAGAATATTGCAAGCTAAGGATTAACACACTGGATTTAATTTTATACACCAGAGTATATTTATCTATATGATTTGATGTATGTGACATCCTCATCCGCATAACGTACCTATTAAATTTGACATCAGCATCCGCATCCGCAATTCACAATCTTAAAATATCTGCATCTGCGATGTTGCGGATGTATAAAATCTTGAAAGTTTTTGTTTTCTAGCATTTGATTAATTTTTTGAATAGTATAAGAAAGAAAATTATTTTTTTATTTCATATATATATATATATATATATATATATATATATATATATATATATATATATTTATATATATATTTTTATAATTTAATCTATATATATATATATATATATATATATATATTATATAATATATATAATTATATATATATATATAATAATATATATATTAATATATATATATATATATATATAAATATATATATATATAAATATAATATATATATATATAAAGTATTATTATATATATATATATATATATATAATATGATATATATATATACATATTAATATTATATATATATATTATATTATATATATATATTATATATATAATATATATATATAGCTTTATTTAAAATTTTATCTAGTAATTCCATCATCATTTATTCGTTTCGGCGAGGTCTGCGATTGACGTTTTAAAAGATAAGTATTAGTTTTAAATTTTTATTTTTTTATTTTTTTAGTTTTTGTCTAGCGTTAAATTTTATAAAGTTTTGCGCCGAGTGTAGTACAAAGTTATATAAGTTTATAGTTTTTATTTTTTTTCATTTTACATTGGCATGTTTTTTTTTATTTTTTTATTTAATTTTTTAAGTTGGTATTTGTGTTGTGTTAAATTTTTTTTTTTTTTTTATTCCGTTTCCTCCTTTTGTTCTTCGTTTGTTCTTGATTTGCACGCGTGTGGTATGTCGATGTGTGTGTGGTGTGTGAAAGATGGCAAGGTTTTGGGCGAGGGCGCGGGCTTTAAACAATTAACTTAACAACATCCGGCTTAAATTAACTTTGGCCTCTGTGGAATAATCAACTCACTAACTCTATTCCTAACCTTTTGCTCTTGTCTGAGACTCAGATGGCTAAGAATTCATCCTCTAACTCGTTTAACTGTTTCTAACTATAACGTTATTTCATAATTTCCGTCTGAAGGGTGGAGTATGTGGCTATGTAAACATTAATACTCCTGTGACACTCTCGAGAATCTCGATCTCCTAACTTCGATGTTCTGTTGGCCTCAAAATCTTTCTTCCTTCTACTACAATAATCTGTGCTTTCTGCTACTGTTCTCCTAACAGAACGGATTTTTTTCACTCTTTCTTTGAATATCTTACTACCCTCTCACGAGACTGTTATATTCTTCTCATCCAAATACTGAGGTTCTTTATTTAGGGGAATTCAATGTACACAACACTGAATGGTTTGGGGTCCTCTCATACATGATTTAGGTTGGGGAGGAGGCCAAATCATTCAGCATTCTTAACGATCTGGGCAACTAATCAGAGAACCTACACACATTCCCGGATCGCCCTAACCAATTCTTTGACACACTTGACCATATGTTTCAACCAACTAGTCCTCTCGTGTATAAATACACTACCTTCGCTCCTACTGGTAAATCTGACCACAACCTTATATCTCTAACTTTAATACTTTTCTCTCCAACAGCTCCATCCTGCCCTACGCGTTTTTTCTGGCACTTTGATCGGGGTGATTGGGGGGGGGGGGGCCCGCGCCCCGTTCTCCCCTCACAATAATTGGAATGACTGCATCTTGACTCTTGATGACGCTTTCGGCTTCTGGCCACTAGCGTGGGAGCTGTATCGTTGACGGATGAGCAAGGTTTCATCTCCTTCTTCGACTTAATCTTTCTCTCCTCATAATCCATTGTTCGATCGTGCTTGTTTCTGGCCATTCAGGCTAGAGACAGCGCTATCGGGGGTGGACAAAAAATTTCGTTCTCCTTCACTCTTCGGCTATTTTTCATTCAAGCTAGAATCGTTGCAGGGATTCTTCGACGAGCAAAAAGGCGGGCTTTCATCAAACGAAAGTGCGCTAACCTCCTTGGTTCTCCTACTGACAAATCTTTCTGGCCTCTTGCCAAAAACATCTCTAACAACTTCTGTAATCTGCCTTTCTCCTCTTATCGATCTGATGGCTCTGTTAGCTACACTCTCCACTGAAAGGCAATCTCTTTCGGGCCTCCTATTTTCCTCTAACCTAACAACCCTGGACGATTATGGCATTCCTCCTCCTCCAACCTTCTCCTCTCAGGTGTCCTATGTCTTTGCCTTTGATTACATTTGATCGGTGCATGGGCTCCTGAGATCTATGAAACGTTAGGAAGGCGGTGGCCCGGATGGCATTCCTCCCCGAGTTTTTGAGGGAGTGTGCTTCGAAGCTGGCCCCTCCCCCATCGTTCAACTATATTCCTAACTGTTCAATACGAACACTTTCCCTCAGTGTTGGAAGCACGCACAAGTCCAACCTATTTCCGAAAAAAGGAAAGCCGCTCTGATCCTTCTGAACTATCGCCCTATAGCTCTCACCTGTGTTCTACTTAAGATCTTTGAAACCTTCTTAACTCTCACACTTCTTAGACCATCTGGAATCTCATTCTCTTCTTTCCGATCGCCAGTAGGCTTTCGGCGTTTCGATATGGTCTACTGGCGATATACTTTCCTATTAACCGATTTATCGGTTTTCCCGCCCTTAGG
>JABUQX010074984.1:15000-17500 GCA_015478945.1 Trachelipus rathkii | reverse complement strand
ATTCTCTCATTTACACCTTTCTTCACATCATACAACCCCATAACACGGTTGGTCCTCGTTTTATCAATTCATCTCACATCTAACGGGCTCCTAAAATTATCTTTCGGAACAGATTGTACCGCTTATTCCACACCATAGTTTCATACTATACATTAGCAAAGGTAACACATACATTCATGCAAAACCTTAGCGCACTTAAGACTTAGTCCCCTAACACCTTGAAACCACCAAGGATTTAATTGCACCAACCGCCTTACAACCATTCACAAATTTCCTACAACACTGCATTATCCGTTCCCTTGTCATCCAACATATAATACAAATATTTAAACTCTGATATTTACTCCAATTGCTCATAAACCAACATGATTTCACACCATGGACTTTCTTCGCTCTCCACCTTTTACACACTATGCTAAATCCCCTTATCAATCCTCTCAAACTTTCTTCAGATTCGCCAAACAAACAAATCATTAGCATACAATAAGCAGAGCACCCTCCACTCTTTTCCAATCTCCAGTAGTTTAATACCTTCCCTACCAACCCAACCACTTTTTTCATTACCCCATCCATATACAATTAAATAGCAAAAGAGACATAACACATCTCTTTTCACTCCATTATTAATATTAGATAATTTATTTTCCAATCATTTATTCTTACACACGCCGCTCCGCTATCGAAATAAATACTTTTGATTCCATTCAGAAGCATACCACCAACACCATATATCACTAACACCTGCTATAGAGCTTTATTATTAATCTTGTCATTCGCCTGTTGCAAGTCCATAAAACCTAAATACAATTTAATCTTATTATTTCTCATTTTCTCAATCATTTGTTTCAATGTAAAGATTTTATCTACACAACCTATACAACCCCTAAATCCACATAGTTCTTTGCCATTCAGTCCCTCCGTGACTCGACACATTTTTTCAAACAAAATACCAGTTTATACCTTCCCTAGAACACTCAATAAACTAATTTCCATTATCTCACTTACCCTTGTATAAAGGTACTATTGCTGCTCTCCTCCAATCCTTCGGAACTATAACCTCTATACATGCCTTGTTACACAACTTTCATATACAGTCAATCACAATCTCGCCTACATTCTTGATCATTTCACTAGTAATTCTATCTATACCTGCAGATTTACCAGTTTTCAACTTTCTCACTCTATCTATTACCTTCTCGATACTAATTAATTCATCCCCAAAATATCTATATCTTCTTATACTATCAATCCCACACACATCCACTATCACCTCTTCATTTACTGTCAATGTTATGCAGATTTTTAACTGTTCCCTCTGCATTCTCCTCTCATCCATTTCGTCAGTCATAAAAGAAATATACCTATTCATTATTCTATGAAGATTTCCCTTACTCTCTTTCTTAACCTTTTGCATTTCCTTCCAGAAGAGCTTCCTATTTCCTTGTAAGTCCACATTCATCCTCCTTCCAATCTGTTAATATACCTCATTTTTTTTCTCTTGCTTATGCGACTTTTAGTTTTCCTCTTTCCTCCTTATATATTTCTATACACATTTCTTTTGAAACCTCATTATTGGCTTTATCACATTCCAGCACGACTCAGTTTTACTTTTAGCCGCTTTCATTACCTCTTCATTCCACTACTCACCATTCACATTCTTACTTCCTATTTTATCATATCCACATTCTTACACTACTAACAAAGGATTCCTTTATTTGCCTCCAGATTTTGTATAGTCTCATCTTATTCACATTCAACTGATTTATTTGGAAGTACTCTCAAATGTTTTTCCTTATAATACTCACTTTTAACTACACCCACTTCCTTCCTTATCTCCTCCCTCTCTATCCATGTCTCCACTAAATTAATCTTACATAAAACAACATGATGATATGATATTCCCATCCCTGACCCCCCTCACTGATTTAACGTCCATCACATACTTCAATATCTTCACCAACACAAAATCAATCATACTTTTCATTTCGATACCATATGTACCATATATATACATATATATATATATATTATATATATATATAATATATAGTATATATATATATATATATATATATATATATATAATATATATATATATATATATATATATATATATATATATATATGAACCTTTAGCCGTTATACATAGGGACTGGAAACATCCTCATCCGAGGATGGGAACATTAAATATTCACATCCGTGGATGTAAAAAATTAGACAACCACACTCACATCTGCTTCCCGTGGATATTAAAGTTTGCATCCGATACATCACTAATCATATATTAATATATTATATATATATATATATATTATACTATATAATATATATATATATATATATAATATATATATATATATATATATATATATATATATAATATATATATATATATATATTGATTTATTTATTGTCCCTTGTCCCTAGGCCCCTCTTATTTAGGGGGTCCATGTCTCATCTCCAGGATCCCAGCGACCTCCACCGAGCGGAGTAAGAGGTG
>JABUQX010074984.1:0-10000 GCA_015478945.1 Trachelipus rathkii | reverse complement strand
GGTCGTCCATGGGTCAATTTTGACCCACGGTAATTTTTTGTCCTTCCTTTAGGGACTTAGCCCTTTTTTGATGTCTTAACCTTGTTTGACCATGATATTTCGCCCTTGACCTTTTGTATTCTACGGGTCAATTTTGAACCACGCTAACTTGATGGCTTGATGAGTTCCCAACCACCGGAAAGAAGTATCTACTTGATTGTTCCATAGTGTTTCTATGAATATTTAGAGTGAGTGCCAGGTGAGTGCCAGGTGAGTGCCAATGAGTGCCAATGAGTGCCAAGTGAGTGCCAATAAGTGCCAAGTGAGTGCCACATAGTGCCAAGTGAGTGCCAACTGAGTGCCACTTTTTTCAAGCCTTTTCTAGCCTCCCCTGAGCCTAGAATAGCCCTAATATGGGTGTCTACCCCTAGGTAATAAGGTATGAGGAAACGAATGGTGTTACATTACAATCTGCTAGAATCTCCTACTACGGTTAGTATTTTTTATAAACACTTATAAGCACTACACTCGCCATAAGACACTTACCACTAGCCCATATACACTTACACTCACACGCACAGGTACACTTACACTTACACTCACACACTCGAACCTCAATTTTGTTGCCTCATCTTTGATGACTCATCTTTTTGATGTCTCATTTTTGATACCACCTATATTGAATGATTTCATCTATTGATGACTTCATCTTTTGTACTTACCTCTAGAATCATAAGCTGCCACCAGCCGCAGCAAGCTCCCCCTCCCCGCAAAGGATCGATGGTTCCGCCCCGCAGGTGCGAAAACCCGCCGCGCGAATGAAAAATATATATATACTATAAGTCATTCATTTTATTTCATACTTAAACATTTTTTATTAAAAACATTTTCGCGAATCTAAAACTGTAACTCATTACAGACCTATTATTTAACACATATATTTATTAACATTATTTTTACTTAATACTTTTTACTTAATACTTTTTAATTTATAAATTTTTAAAAAATTGTATGTAAGAAGAAAAAAACCAGAGTGTCTGATATATAAACATTTTATTTTACTACAACTGTACGAAATTTTATTAAAAACATTAACATTACATACCTTAAAACAGTAAATCAGTAAATCAATAAAGTAGTAACCTATACCAAGGGGATTAGTATGCTTTTGTTTTACTGCTTTACTGCTTTAACTCATGTTTTACTGCTTTAACTCATGTTTTACTGTTTTAACTTATATGTTTTACTGCTTTAACTCACATATTTATTAACATTACATACCTTAAAGCAGTAAATCAGTAAATCAATAGAGGTGTTACCTAACACCTAGGGGGGATTAGTATGCTTTTGTTTTACTGCTTTACTGCTTTAACTCATGTTTTACTGCTTTAACTCTCTGCTTTACTGCTTTAACTATCTGCTTTACTGCTTTAACTCACATATTCATTAACATTACATACCTTAAAGCAGTAAATCAGTAAATCAATAGAGGTGTTACCTAACACCAAGGGGGAATAGTATGCTTTTGTTTTACTGCTTTACTGCTTATAATTAATTTACTGATTTAACTCATGTTTTACTGTTTTATATCCTTCTGCTTTTTATCTGCTTTAAACTTTCTGCTTTACTGTTTTAACTTTCTGCTTTACTGCTTTAACTCATATAATTATTAACATTATGTTTTTTATTTTGTTTTAATACTTTTTATTTATTTTTATTATTATTTTTATTTATTTTTATTATTTTTATTATTTTATTTTTATTATTTTTATTATACTTAGTGTTATTTACTCATGCCTATTGTTATTATTATTTAGAACACACACACCCACACACAACAACACACACACACACCACACACCACCACACACACACATACACTTACACTTATACACACACTTTCACTATGACACTTATACACACATTCACTATGACACTTACATTTACCCATAGACACTTACATTAACACTTATACACATGCGGTTCACACACACACTTACACTTATACACACATTCACTTATACACACATTTACACACTTTCACTATGACACTTACATTTATATCCTTAGACACTTACATTTTTACCACTCCACACAGATTTACTTACACTCACACAGAATTTACTTACACTCACACACAGATTACTTTACACACACCAGATTTACTTACACTTCGCACACAGATTTCTACCACACACACACACACCACACACCCACACCCACACCCACGCACACTCACTTACACATAAAAAACGTATAATTTATTAAAACATTTTATGTTTTAATTAAACACGTACAATTATAATACTCATTCAAATATAACTAAAATTATTTCCAAGTTTCTAAAACCTCTATAATAAATCAATCATTAACTTTGAACAAAGATTTATTATTAACTGTTAATACTTTGTTTATAAATTTTATAACTATCAAGTTTTAAAATAACCTTTTACTAAAATTTTTATGAAATTTTATTAAAAACAATATATTTTACGTACCTTAAACCAATAAAGCAATAAATCAGTAAGGCCAGCCCTAACACCCCTCTACATCAAGCTATGCCACGTTTTGTTCTATTGACATTAACTGCTTTACATCATCTTTAGCCATGTAATAAGTATAAAAATAACAAAATAAGTCCTTCTCTGCTAACATAACATTGTATTTTATTAAAATCATTCTAAGTTTTATTTAAAAATAACAATTATCCACTTACATTTTATTTTATTCACTCGATGTTAACTAAAATTATTTCAAATTTTTTAAATAAATCGAGGTTTTCTTTATTATTTTATTATATATCTAGTACAAATTACAATCCATACACGAGAAAAAACACAACAACCCGACACTCCTTACGATACGAAACTGACCTCATCTCTGTAAAATGTGTTGACAATAACTACTTATAGGTCAAACCATTATAGGAATAACCTATTTGTAACCCGGGGCGAATTTATAAGCCTAAATTCCAGAGTCAAATATTATATCAACTGACCTTTCTTCTAGAATAAACTAGTAGAAGAATGCAACAAATAAATAACGATTAGGCCTAAATTCTAGGCACATAAATATATAGAGATAAGCCACTTTTTGTAGACGGGCTAAATTTAATACCTAATACAAGGTCAAAGGTAATTCCCTTATAGACAAGAATCATTGTTATTTATTTTTATTAATATATTTCAAACTGAAACATTCTGGATCGGTAAGATCTTTTAAGCAGGTAAAAAGGAAATGTTTTCCTTACTTTGTGATTTGTCGGGTAATCCATCTCAATTCACCCTCCACTGTGATTGGTCGAGAATTATTTTAACGTCTTTTGAAAATTAACTTTTTTCTTTAAACTTGTATTAGCAGGTTGTGTGTTTTATTATCTTTATAGACCAAACTCATTTTAAAATCATAGTCAATTTAGCTGTTAAGCGGTGCACAATTTATCTGATTTGTATTAAAAGTGTTATTATTTTTACTAAGTGTATATCAAATTTATAATAAATACTTACATTGAGAATAATTATTGATTTGGAAAATACTCGTTTTAATTCACTAGTTATAAGCATAACCACCAGGGGCTCAGCATGAGCCACACCCGCAAAGGCAGCCAACCCCGCACCCGCTCGTGCGTCCGCGCCGCGTCCCCGCCCGCCGCGTACCCGCCCGCCGCGTGCGCCCGCAGGCGCAATATTTCCGCGTTCCGCCCGCCGCGTGCGCCGCAGGCGCAATATTTCCGCGTTCCCGCCCGCAGCGTGCGCCCGCAGGCGGCAAATATTTCCGCGTATTCCCAGCCCGCCGCGATGCGCCCGCAGGTTGCCAATATTTCCCGCGCGAAGTTATTATTTAGAACACACCTACACACACACACACAACCTAACATACCGCGCACACACACACACACACACACACGCACACCACGCACACTTATAACCTATAATTTATTAAAACATTTTATTTTATTTATTATTATACTTAGTGTTAATTACTTCTACTATTGTTATTATTTATTATAGAACAACACTACACAAAACACACACGACCCACAACACACACACCACACACACACACACCACAACACTCACACGCACCACTCACTTACACATATAGGTATAATTATTAAAACATTATTTTTATTTTATTATATAATACTTAGTTGTTATTTACTTCATTGACCTAATGTTATATATTATTTAGAACACACACACACCCACACGGCACACACACACACACACACACATACACACCTTAACCACACACTACACCCACCCACTCGAATATTTTGGATCTTCTTCAACTTTGATGCCTCAGCTTTTGATGCCTCAACTTTGATGTCTCAGTTTTGATGCCCTAAACTTTGATGCCTCAGCTTTTTATGCCTCAACTTTGATTACCTCCAGCTGTTGATGCCTCAGCTTTGGATGCCTCAACTTTAATACTTAGCTTTTGGTACCTCAGCTATTAGTCGGCTCATCTTTGATGGACTCATCTTGAATGGCTTCATCTTTGATACCAACCTATATTGATGATTCAGCTTTATTGCACTTACACTTACCAATAGACACTTACACTTACACTTATATACACACACATACACTATATCTCTTATTCACACATACGCACATACACATAGACACTTACGTTCACCCATAGACACTTACACTCTATCTTCTACCACGCACACACAATATATATATATATATAGTAACTGCTAATAAATATATACAAGTATACTATATATATATATATATATATATATATATTTATATATATATATATATATACCTATACTATATATATATTTCATTCGCGCGGAATATTGCGCCTGCGGCGCACCCGCTGCGGGTGGGAAAACGCGGAAATATTGCGCCTGGGGGCGCACGCGGCGGGCGGGTACGCGGCGGGGACGCGGCGGGACGCACCAGCGGGTGCGGGGGTGGCTGCCTTTGCGGGTGGGGCTCATGCTGAGCCCTGGTGGTTAGTTTATGAACTAGTGAATTAATTATTTTCTATTCTAGTGAAATTAATAATTATTCCTCAATGTAAGTATTTATTATAAATATGATATACACTAAGTAAAAATAAAACACTTTTAATACAAATCAGATAACTTGTGCACCGCTTAACAGCTTAAAATGGGACTATGATTTTAAAATGAAGTTTGGCGTCTAAAAAGATAATAAAACACACACCTGCTCAAATACAAGTTTAAAGAACAAAGTTAATTTCCAAACCAAGACGATAAATTAATTCTCGACCAATCACATACAAGGTCATATAGAGATAAGATTACCCCGAACCAAATCACAAGTAAGGAAAACATTTCCTTTTCTTACCTCCTTAAAGGATCTTACCGATCCAGGCATGTTTCAGTTTGAAATATATTTATAAAAATAATAATTAACCAATGATTCTTGCTATACGGGAATTCTTTTGACCTTGTATTCAGGATTAAATTAGCCCGATCTACAAAAGGCTACCTAAATTTAGGCCTTAAATTTAAGGCCTAACGATAGTATGCCACCACATTTTACAGAAAACAAGGTCAGTTTGAAATATATTTTGACCTGAAATTAGGCTTAAAAATCGCCCGGTTAACAAAAAGGATTATCCTAAATAGTAGACCTTAAATAGTTATTCAACCACATTTTTACAGCTAGAGAGGTCAGTTGCGTATCTGTAAGGAGTGCGGGTTGTTGTTGTTTCATGTGATGGATTGTCAATGACATAATAATAATAATAAATAATAAAAGAAAACATAATGTTTAAAAACTTTGAAATATTTTTAGTTTACATCGAGTGAATAAAATAAATGTAAGTGAATAATTGTTTATTTTTAAATAAAAACTTAGAATGATTTTAATAAAATACAGGTTATTAGCAGAGTAGAACTTATTTTGTTATTTTATTACTTATTACATGGCTAAAGATGAGTAAAGCAGTAAGTCAATAGACAAAACAGTGCATAGTTGATGTAGAGGGGGTAGTTAGGGTCTGGCCTTACTGATCTTATCTGATTTTATTGATTTAGGGTAACGTAAACATATAATGTTTTTAATTAAAATTTCATAAAATTTACGTAAAAGTTATTTTAAACTTGATAGTTATAAAATTATAAACAAAAAGTATTAAGTTAATAATAAATTCTTAGTTCAAAGATAATGATTGATTATTATAGAAGATTTAAGAAAAACTTTGAAATATTTATAGTTAACATCGAGTGAATATAAATGTACGTGTTAAATTAAAACATAAAATGTTTAAATAAATTATACGTTATATGTGTAGTGGAGTGTGCGTGGGTGCTGTGTGTGTTGTGTGTGTGTGTTGTGTGTTAAATCTGTGGACGAGCCTGCTAAGTAAATCTGTTGTGTGTAAGATAAAAATCTGTCGTGTGAGTGTAAGAATCTGTGTGAGTGTAAGTAAATCTGTGTGTGAGTGTAAATGTAAAGTGTCTAGGATAAATGTAGTGTCATAGTTGAATGTGATGTAATAAGTATCATAGTGACTGTGATGTATAAAGTGTAAGTTTGTGTGTGTTGACCGCATGTGTTATAAGGTGTAAATGTAGAATGGACATCGGGTAAAAGTAAGTGTCATACGTGAATGTGTGTAAAGTTGTCATAGTGAATGTTGATATAGTGTAAGCTGTATGTGTGTGTGTGTGTGTGTCGTTGGTGTGTGTGTTTGTGTGTGTGTGTGTTGTGTGTGTTGTGTGTGTGTATATAACAATAGGCTTGAGGTCAAAGTCATTAAGTATTTGCTAAAAAAAGTATACAAACAAAAGTAAAGTAATAGTCAAAATAAAATTAAAAAATAATAATAAAAATAAATAAAAAGTATTAAAACAAAATAAAAAACATAATTTTAGTAAATTATGGGCTGAAGGATTAAATTAACAATTTTCTAAGAGTAAAGCAGAAAGTTTAAAGCAGTAAGCAGAAAGTTAAAGCAGAAAACATGAGTTTAAAGCAGTAAAACATGAGTTTAAAGCAGTAAAGCAGTAAACAAAAGCCATACTATTCCCCCCTTGGTGTTAGGTAACACCTCTTATTGATTTACTGATTTATGGATTTACTGCTTAAGGATATGTAATGTTAATAAAATATGTGAGTTAAAGCAGTATAACATATGAAGTTAAAGAAGTAAAACATGAGTTAAAGCAGTTAAACATATGAGTTAAAAGCAGTAAGCCAGATATAAAACAAAAAGCATACTAATCCCCCCTAGTGTTAGGTAAACACCTCTATTGATATTATGATTACTGACTCTAACGAAATGATGAAAATCTAAATAATGAACAGCAGTTAAAAATATAAGTAATGTTGTTAATATCATGTTTTCTCCAATCAAAACATGAGTATAAAGCCAGTAAAGGCAGTTAAAACAAAAGCATACTAATCCCCTCTTGGTATTAGGTTACACCTTTATTTGATTTACTGATTTATGCTCCTTAAAGGTATGTAAATGGTTAAAGTTTTTAATAAAAATTTTCGTCAGTTGTAGTAACAATAAAATGTTGTATGATATTCAGGCACTCTGGTTTTTTTTTCTTCTTACATTACAATTTTTTAAAAATTTATAAATTAAAAAAGTATTAAGTAAAAAGTATTAAGTAAAAATAATGTTAATAAATATATGTGTTAAATAATAGGTCTGTAATGAGTTACAGTTTTAGTTTCGCGAAAATGTTTTTAATAAAAAATGTTTAAGTATGAAATAAAAATGGAATGAACTTGATAGTATAATATGTTTTCATTCGCGCGGCGTTCGCACCTGCGGGTGCAGGAACCTCGATCCTTTGCCGGGAGGGGCTTGCTGCGCCTGCGTGGGCAGCTTATGACTAGAGGTAGCAACAAAAGATGAGTCATCAAAAATGAACCATCAATATAGGTGGTATCAAAGATGACTTCATCAAAGATGAGTCATTCAAAGATGAGGCAACAAAATTGAGGTTCGAGTGTGTGAGTGTGTAAGTGTAAGGTGTACCTGTGCGTGTGCAGTGTAAGTGTATATGGGCTAGTGTAAGTGTCATAGTGTGTGTGTAAGTGCATATAAGTGTTATAAAAATACTAACTCGTAGTAGAAAGCATTCTAGCAGATTGAATATACACCAATCGTTTCCTCATACCTTATTACCTAAGGGTAGACACCCATGTTAGGGCTATTCTAGGCTCAGGGAGGCTAGAAAAGGCTTGAAATGTTGCACTCACTTGGCACTATGTGGCACTCACTTGGACACTCATGGCCACAGGACACTTACACTTACAACTCACACACTCGAACTCAATTTGTTGCCTCATCTTTGATGACTCATCTTTGATGAAGTCATCTTTTTGATACCACCTATATTGAGGTTTCATCTTTGATGACTCATCCTTGATGACGTCATCTTTGATATATAAGCTGCCCACCAGGCCGCAGCAAGCCCCCTCCCCGCAAAGATCGAGTTCCGCACCGCAGGTGCGAACGCCGCGCGAATTGGAAAAATATATAATACTATAAGTCATTCAATTTTTATTTCATACTTAAACATTTTTTATTAAAAACATTTTCGCGAATCTAAAACTGTAACTCATTACACACCTATTATTTAACACATATATTTATTAACTTTATTTTTACTTAATACTTTTTACTTAATACTTTTTTAATTTATAATTTTTTAAAAAATTGTATGTAAGAAGAAAAAAAAAACCAGAGTGCCTGATATATAAACATTTTATTTTACTACAACTGTACGAAATTTTATTAAAAACATTAACATTACATACCTTAAAGTAGTAAATCAGTAAATCAATAAAGGTGTAACCTAATACCAAGAGGGGATTAGTATGCTTTTGTTTTACTGATTTACTGCTTTAAGGTATGTAATGTTAATGTTTTTAATAAAATTTCGTACAGTTGTAGTAAAATAAAATGTTTATATATCAGGCACTCTGGTTTTTTTTTCTTCTTACATACAATTTTTTAAAAATTTATAAATTAAAAAAGTATTAAGTAAAAAGTATTAAGTAAAAATAATGTTAATAAATATATGTGTTAAATAATAGGTGTGTAATGAGTTACAGTTTTAGATTCGCGAAAAATGTTTTTAATAAAAAAAAATGTTAAGTATGAAATAAAAATGAATGACTTATAGTATATATATTTTTCATTCGCGCGGCGGTTCGCACCTGCGGGTGCGGAACCTCGATCCTTTGCGGGGAGGGGGCTTGCTGCGGCCTGGTGGGCAGCTTATGATCTAGAGGTAGACAAAAGATGAGTCATCAAAGATGAATCATCAAAGCTATAGGTGGTATCAAAGATGACTTCATCAAAGATGAGTCATCAAAGATGAGGCAACAAAATTGAGGTTCGAGTGTGTGAGTGTAAGTGTAAGTGTACCTGTGCCAATGAGTGCCAAGTGAGTGCCACATAGTGCCAAGTGAGTGTGTGTGTGTGTGTGTGTGCGCGCACGCACACGTGTGTAGGTGTTCAAGTTAGGGTAGGTCCATACATGCGTACAAGTTAGGAACGTGTAAATGTAAGTGTCTATGGGTAAATGTAAGTGTCATAGTGAATGTGTGTATAAGTGTCATAGTGAATGTGTGTATAAGTGTGTGTGTTTTTTTGGGGGTTGTTGTTTGGTGGTTGGTGTGTGTGTGTTGTTGTGTGTGTGTGTGTGTGTCTATGCGTGAGTGTAAGTGTCTATGGATAAATGTAAGTGTCTATGGGTGGGTGTAAGTGTGTATAAGTGTCATAGTGAATGTTTGTATAAGTGTCATAGTGTATGTGTGTATAAGTGACATAGTGTGTATAAGTGTCATAGTGTAAGTGTCTATGGGTAAATGTAAGTGTCTATGGGTAAATGTAAGTGTGTAAGTAAATCTGTGTGTGTGTGTGTAAGTAAATCTGTGTGTGTGAGTGTAAGTAAATCTGTGTGAGTGTAAGTAAATCTGTGTGTGAGTGTAAGTAAATCTGTGTGTGTGTGTTGTGTAAGTAAAATCTGGTTAGATGTAAGTAAATCTGTGTTAGATCTCTCTCG
>JABUQX010074983.1:67500-84521 GCA_015478945.1 Trachelipus rathkii | reverse complement strand
GGTGGACGAGATTCGAAAAAATGTTCCCTCTATAGAGTGGAAATATGTCCCCACACAGGACAACCCCGCTGACCTCGCTTCTCGCGGGTCAGACTGTAAATATTTAGCTTCTGATTTATGGACATCAGGTCCAACATGGCTCTTAAATCCCTCAAACTGGCCAGTCTGGAGGGAACATCCTTCCTCTTCACAAAATGAAGAAGAAAATTTAATAATCTCAGCTGTGACAGTTACTCCACAAAAGTATTTGTAGACAACAAACGAGCGCAAGGGAGTCAGCAGTTGACTTTGTGACTTAAGATGGAGCCAATAAAAGAATTTTGGATAAAGACAAAAATAAATTTCAATTGCTGAATCAATCGACTTACAAACAACCTGAATTCTCCCATCAACTCCCATTGAGGAGAACAAATTCCTGGGAGTCATAATTGGATCTAACAATTATATGCAAAGTTGCAAATTTCATGATCTGAAAACGTAGATCGTTTTAACAAAAGATAAAAAACCCCTTATCATCACAGTTGTGTAATGAATTATAATAATATTGTACAAATGGTATACACCCAGATTGGTGAGTTAGAGAGGTTAAGGAAACCTTTCCACCATTATGCACCAAATTCCCTTAATTTACTCCATAATAACCATCATTTGAATAAAACTCATACATAGTGGACACCATATTTCTTTCATGCATTCTAGAACCGCTGAGCTCCTTATTAAAAAATTAAACGCAGAAAATGTATTATTGTTCCCGCCCACATCAGAACTCCACATACTCAAAAAAAGTCACACAAGACATGGCATTTGTGCAAAGCATCGTTAACACGCCCTTTCAGCTTAGGGGATTCCAATCCCGCTAGCTGCTCTGCTAAAGAAAGAGTTTAAATAAGGAGCGGGAGGACCATTTACTGATTTTGGGAGCAAGAAACCTGACAGGTTCAATTTTATAATGTAAAACTTCAAAAACGTACTTCAAAATGTTATAATTTTCGGACTATTACCTGTGCAACGACTCGAGCAGTCCATCTCGAGCTCGTTTTAGACAATAGCACAGAATCTTTTTTGAAGATCATTCCGCCGCTCACCTGGGTAGACGTGGTGTCCCCTCTTGTTTTGTTACTCAGATAACGACACCTACTTTCATGCGAATCATCTGATTAATTTTGAAAACAGTTAAATAGTTTACCATCAGTAACACAATTTTTTAATAATCTCCATACATGAGTTCAATCCTGCTCGTAGCAGCCATTACGGAGGAAATTTTTTGAGAGACTAATTGGGATTTAACCAAAATCCATTTGAAGACGTACTCTTACCCAATGCCCTCATCACTATGATGAATTTTATACAATTATAATTGAAGTAGCGGTTTTGAATTGCCGTCCTCTCACATTTGTAGGGGATGACCTCCATAGTGAGGAACCACTCACCCCTTCCCATTTATTAACAGGGCATAAATTAAATTCGCTCCCAGTTCCAGAGGAACTTATTGAAATGGATCCCACTTATTTAGATCCTATAAAAATTGGTAAACGCTATAAATACATCCTCTCCTGAAAATAAATTAAAATTAAATGGAAAAGGATTATTTGATTAAATTTAGCATATCTTACAATAAATCTATCGCCCAAATGTCCACTGTCGTGACTGTCGTCCTGGTGGAAGATTGACGGTCCCCGTTAAAATGGAAATTGGGAAGTGTAAAAGTTTTTACATACTTCGCCTGATGTTATGTATCGGATCGGTTTTCCTTGAGTACGAGAACAGGTGAATTACCGCGCAGTCATATCATCTTTACCTTGGAAATTTCATTAGTAACATTATATTCTTCACGAAAAAGAATCACCCACATAACATCAAGTCTCCCCCTAGGAACGCCGCCCAGGCACATCCTGGCTTCCCGTCGGATCAAAGCTATATTCGATTCGAAATAAGCTTCGATGACAACCTTATTATCCATTTAGACAACATCAAAAAACTTATCATATAAATTCTCTTGCTATTGATCATTAAAAATAATCTAATAAATTTCTTACTCATACCTTTAATTCAAACGTGAACTGTGTATTCCTCTCACCAGTGTCCCCGTGACTCTTCAAAAGTATTAAACTTATTTTGTACGGCAATATGGGTTTTCTTACTTCAGGGTTTAGGTGCCGGGACTTACTGACTGTGTAATGTAATTTCAAGAGCTTTGTATATTCGTTTCAAAATACATTTACTCTCAGAACTAAAGGTGATGACCTTACAAAATAATAATTATTCTTCGAGAAACAGTGGTCCTGGGATGGAGATTTCTTTCGGGGAAGAGTTTCCGTAGGAGTGTACTCTTACAAGTTCCCTTGACTATTTACTGTTGGTGGTTCGGGTTAATTGACCCCTTTTTTTTATAAACAAAAGAGAAACCACTCCCCTTTTAATCAGTGTCATTACCTTCTGTTAGTGATGCTTTTTGGAAACTAGAGTTATGCAAGACGTGAAGTTAAGTTTTATTACATATGCCGAGTGTGAAACACTACCGACCCCCTCAAATTTATCCTTTCCCTCAGACACAGTTCACTGGCGAATGTAAAGTATACTTATTTTATATTTCACATTAAACTTACGAAAACAAATCATATTTTTTTCTTGGTTCCTTTGGCTGGGGAATTTAATGTCGTAATTTAATTTTAAATACTTCATTTGCCCTTGTGGGCCAGTTTTTCCTTTGGGTTGTGATACTGATTCGCGAGTGTTGAATTGCGATCCGTGATCAGAGAATTAGTGATCGCAATTAGTCAATCGCTATTTCCCTCTAAAAATTTTGTAAAATAATATTGTTAATAATCATTTTTCAATATAAAAATTAAAATTTATTAATATAAATTGGCCTGGACAGGTCGGTGCATTTAAACCAGAAATCTCAAATCCAACCGTACACCCTAGGCTCGTAAGAGTTAAAGTTCCTTATAATTTGAGCTACGCTTTTTGAAATTCACATATTAAAACTTCATTTAAATAATAAATAGTCAAAGTTCCAAGTTTGTGGACCCCTGGTTACCGTAACCCCTAAAAATGGGTAAGGGCTGGACTCCCCCCTCCCCATAATTAAATTTTTTGTTAAACTTTCAACACGGATTTTCTGTGAACATGTGGTGTAGTATCATTCATTATTCCAAATTATCAGCCAAAAAGCATGTATATTTCTCATATTATATATATTATATATATATATATGATAGTATATATATAAATCTATATATATATATATATATATATATTATATAATATATATATATTATATATATATATAATATTATATATATAATATTATAAATAACCTCTTTCCTTCCCCAAAATTGAGAAAAAATGAAACGGATACAAATAAACCGGTTGCATCTAACTTCCTTTGAATAAACGTTTTGAAGTTTCCAAAACTCCCTTAATTAGAACAAAAGATTTGGGGAGCTAACAATTGGGTGTAAATCTTACCACAGATCAAGAAAATATTTTTTTAATAATTTATAAATGTATTTAAATCCATCTGCCAGAATATAGGGCCTTCAATATTGAAAAATTCACAGTCAAATAGTTTTTCTTTCCCTCTTCGTTTGACAGGTGCTCCATGCAGTGACAGAATCTTGGTAGTAAAATTTCAAGTTGGTCTTAACACTCTAATCTTTCATTTACATAAGTGTCATTGCCTCCTTCAATCGAAAGGTCAAGTTTTGACCCCAACTGACCTTGCATATTTCTATATTGAAGTATTAACATATCTTGCCTCATAATTGTGCTAGAGACTTGATTCTTGTAACAAATTTGATCAGTAGAGAATACTGGTCTTATTAATTTTGTTTAAAATTGATAATTATCCTTAATTGAAAAGTGTTCTTCTTTTCATATAATTTTTATGGGATATCAAAGGCTTATCCTTATCAACACGACGTGAGAGTTGCCAAAGACAGCCATCATGATCTTTTCGATAATTTTTATATCATAAAATAAAATACTAATGTTTATTAAAAAGATTTATTTAATTTACTATAAACTAGTTTTTATTCGCTATCTTTTAATAGTAAATTTGTCATTGTAACATCAATAATTAAAAGAATTTGAGGTTCTTATTTGATTAATCTACTTCCGCCTATCAACCACGTTAAGCAATCTTTCCGTCGAGTTTAAAGGAGCGATCCGAGGTGGCGAGATTCTCTTGATTACTGGCACGCTCAGTAGCCTCTGTCCCATATTTTTGCAATTCCGAGTCGAATGCAGAAATTCTACTAATCAATTATATTCTTTGTGTAAGCCCAACAAATTCTTTGTTGATGAGTTGTATTCCTCAAACGAGCTTCCCTATTCATTTTAGAGGTTCCCGCGCCTTTTTTGGAAGGCGGCTCTTAATCCGACATTATATTCAGGGCTGATGAATCTTTTTTAATAAATTTCACTGAAATTCATTAAACTTTCCTTCCGATAGATGTTGATCCTAAGAAAATTGTGTATGGTATGTCATTCCATACAGCCTCCTGACAAACTGAATTAGGACCCCCAAATGCTAATATAGAAGCCCCCTCCTTACTCTCTGCAGATATGTTAGAAAAAACGCAATAGTTTTTTACATTCGTAATATATATTGTTTTTGATAAAGTTGCAGCTGTTTGACATGTGTAGCACAAAATCAGTCCTCTTCTGATTGAAGTTGTCAGGTTGGAATAGTTCAATTTTTTGATAGTGGGCCCCGCGTGCTTACAATGTTAAAGTATCTTCGTTAGAATTAGTTGCCAAGACTTGGACTAATCCGATTTCGCCTACGGTTATTTTGTAGTTGACTTTCAAAACTAGAAATCAATTATCTGTGCAAATCACTTTTCAAACGGTTTGTGATCAAGGCTCTAAAAGAGGCTCTTCTCTCATTCAGTCGCTGGAAAAGTCAAACGTTTTTATTCTATCTTTTTCTCTCGTCTCTTCTCTTGCGGTGAAAGCTTAAATTATAGGATAGTTACAAACACTTCTTTATACAACGTGATGTATAATTTTTATTTTTTTGTGTGTTTATTTTTTTTACCACATACAAGAGTAACTTCATTATCTGCGAGTAAAGCAAAAACGCTAGAAGGCGAAATTGGGAAAATAAAAAGATTTTGGAAAAATTTATCATCACGAAGGGATAAAAGTAAACACAACGTAAAAAATTGAAAGAGAGAATTCATCGTAAACAATGCATGTAATACCCCTTTAATATTTGTAGATTGGAAATCATCCTTATATATATATTTTTTGTTAGAAATATACATAAACCCATAAATATTTATCAGAAAATAATAAAACAAATTAAAAAATAAAAAGTGTCACGCGGCTTCATGTCACTCGCGTTCAGTGTCACGCGGCGATTGCAAATGTCACGCGACTTCAATGTCACACGGCTTCAATGTCACGCGACTTTAATGTCACGCGTTCTTAATGTCACGCGGTCTCAGAAATACCCAAATGTGAACAGGTCGGAATTGTAATTTACGATTGTGTTCACTTCAAATATTGAACATTTAATATTGTAGAGATAAATTAATAATTTTTTATAAGTTACCAAACATCCAGTTGATGGTCCTATGTAAATTATAATAATATATATATTAATATAAAGGTATATTATCATCAAATTTTTTGTCGCTAGGAAATGTATATTAACATAATTGGTAAAGAACATAGGCGAGTTTTCGAACTTGTGTGACATTTTGCGCTATCAATATATTGTGTGCATGTTAATTGTAACTATATAGTGGTTTTGGTAAGTTTTTAGTATCCCAATTTGGGTGGTGGAGCAAGTTAGTTCCCATAGACAGAGGCCTTTCCTCTGTTTAGTAATAATAATTCAGTCTTCCCTCGTAGTAAACCCCTTGCCTTTGCAAGTTTCTAACTGGCCCTCTGCCATTTCCTTGTAAAACGCTAGATTCAATTAAGAAACAAAAGCAAGTTATTACATGGAAATTTGTCTTCTCCTGAAATGCTTTGCATTTTTAGAGATTGACTCTTCCTATCAAAATATATTATTGTTGGTAATTAATTTACTAAATTACATTATATAATAATTATATTATTATTATTATTAATATTATTTTATTATTAATTACAAATTACTAGTATAACTGCCTTCTATTATTATTATTATTATTATTTATTATTATATTATTTCATTATTTATTATTATTATATTATTATTTTGCTTTCGTAGTTCTATAGGATATATACAAGTCCTTGTAGTATAGAATTTATTATTATTTTATTATTATAAATATTGTTTTATCTTATTGTTTTTTATTTTCGAAATTTGATTGAGTTTTTTTCATCTTGTCAACGTTTTCGAAGTCTATAATATTTATACACATTGTCGATAAAATACCGTGGTTACCATCGGAAATTCAGAAATAACTTTGTGATGCAAATATTTATTAATTTCAAATATGTAAAAGCGACTTCCATACAAAAATAAACTCAGTAAACTTTCAATAAAAATATATCAATAATAAATTCAATTATAATTTTAATTAGCACGACAAATATTTTTTCGTTCCTCCATAATCATCATAAATAAAACTTCGGTACTTACTATGGGCATGTCAGTTTTCTTATAGTGCAGTAAATTAAGAGTCAATAATTATTGTTTCATTCGTTGTATATAAATATATTAATTACTTCTGGTCACACGAGGTCTACCGAGTATATATATATATATATACAAATTATTCCACATTCATCTGGCTACTTCCAACCTAATCGAGCGAAAGTGGTACCCCTGCGCGAGAGATTTGTGAAAAGCAGGAAAGAAATGTGGATTTGTGATCTGGTCTTCATTAACCCAGCTACCTGGGACTGGGTCATAATCTCCACACTTAACTACTCATAAAATTAGGCCTCATGAACCAGTTTGTCACAGCTTTTGATAAGGAGTCTTCAGTCTTCATCTACCTGCAAGCTTTTCTTCCCTAAGCTGTCTAGGAAAAGTTCCAAAGAAGCCGGTGTCTTTGTCCAGACCCACAAATAAAAAAAAGATCATAAAGGGCAGGAATTTCCCATAGAAGCTAACTTGGAACACAGAAAAAGCAGCTTGGTTACAGCTTTTGTTGCAGGTGGTTTGTGGCTTCCTGTGGAATCACAAGGCCAAAATACTACGAGGAAAGCTTGTTGAAACCTTGGTTAGGAAAACAGCAAAATGTGCGCAAGGAATGTCCCTCAAGAGTCCATATCCATTGATGCCTTCATCTTGCTAAATTTTAACGAGTACATGGGGGCATCCCTGAGGAGTAGGCGAGTGATTTCACTTAAGATATTCTGAATTTGAATGCTTGCTACCGAAGGATCATTAACGAAAACATGGCTTAGAGGACTATATTTTGGAGGTGATTCTAGAAATACAACTTCCGTAATACAGCATAAAATCCAGAAAAACCTTCTCCACTTCTAAATATTTTGAGGTCTCTATTCGTCTAAACTAAGAATAATAGATCCTACTTTTGAGCTACCATACGTCCATTTTTTCTGTTTTGTGTAACTGAAGAATGATTATTCACCATTTTTTTTTTAAATGGAATTGGCACTTTGTGAATATCATTATCCGGTTCACAAAATCAAAGTTTTGGAAGGAAACATTACCATTTTAAACATACTTCTAGGTATAAAGAAATAGAAATTTACAGTTTTGTCCAAAACACAAAAATGTGTTACATAGTGTATAGTGTGGGAATTCTTTTTTGGTTTCTTTTGAAATAAAATTAAAGAGCAGGCGTTCCAGAAATGGAAACTGGAACAAGAACAGAATTTTAGGAAGAGAAGATTTTTGGTTTAAATATATATATATATATATATATATATATATATATATATATATTATATATCATTATATATTATAATAATATATATATATATAGTATATAAATATGATATATATGGTATATATATATATATATATATATATACTATAATATATATTATAATATATATATATAATATATATATATATTATATATATAATATATATATATATATAATATAATATATATCCGGTATATATATATATATATTATATATATATATAATTATATATATATATAATTATATATTATATATATATATATAATAATATATTATAATATGATATTTTGTGTGTGTGTGTGTGTGGGTATTGTATGTCATGCATTTTACATAAAAGTGTACAAAAAGTGCAAACATCTGCACATTTCCTTATAGTTTGGTCACACACACACCCTTCCTTCTACAACTTGTACCATCCATGGCTGCATCTGAAGTCCCTCATTCTCTTATGGGCCCATTTTTAATGAAACTGTCTATTTGTTATTTTAAGCGAATTTAATTCAGAGAAAATTTGATGGCGCAAGACAGAGTAGCCATAAATGGCCTTATTTTTTCAACCACCTTTGGATAGAGTGTCAAGGAACTCACAAAATACTTCCAGAAATGCATCTGGTAAAAAATAGATTCAGTTCACAATTAATTCATCACAAGTTTTAGAGATTATACAAAGTCAAATGTATATATATGAATTCAATTCAAACATGTATCGTAATAAGCTATCCAAAGAATGTTTGCGAAGTGCTTTTAAATATCATAGATGATAACCGGTGAATGATTCGTGTTTGATATTGTTAAGACTATCTTATGTAACATATCAGAATCTTTCATTCAGATAACATTGGAACATTATTGTGATATTGGATGATGATAGTTTGTGTCATAAATTGCTGAGCAAACACTAGTTAGCAGCACTGCGATAAATAAGTAGTATGCTATCTTAACAAGAATAAGGGTCCATAAAGAGAGAATTGCTAGATAATCAAATTTGAATTTATGTTGACATCGGAATGAAACAGCAACTTTGTCGCCAAAATGAAATAATCTTAACTTTGCTGGGATCAAGAAAATTCCAACTAAGAAAAAGATCAAGTTGATGTTAATGTTTCTTCAACATCAAGGGTTTATTCATAAGTTGAACCGCGCAAAGTTTTAACTTGGATGTCATGCTAGTAAATTGCATCTTAGAAGAATGTGATGCAAAGCATATTATGTCAAGTTCATAAACTTTGAACTAAAATATTTGTGGAAGTGGTATTGGTGAATGGTAGTTATATACTTTTTCTAACAGCAATACCAAAAATTTATATTATAATATTAGTGATGTTTTAATAATTTTTTCAAATATATTATATATATTAACATTTTTTTATTTTTTTTTTATTTTGTAGGTTTTAATAAATACTATTTTTTTTGTTTGTTATTATTTTTTTTTTCATTTCACTTTCATGGAAAATTTAGAATGATTGTGCTAGATTCATGTGTGATGGTGGTGGGACAATGAATCCAAAAATATTATTTGAATTTTTTGGAGTTTTCTTTCAAAACTCAAAATAATTTTTTTTTATGTACAACAACTGAAAATGAGAATGAAAAAATGATCAATGATAAGGTGAATTTTTAAATTCGGACTTCTATGTAATTGAAACCTAAAGTTTAAAAAAAGAAAATGACAATTAATGAATAAATTTCTTGTGCACTCTTGGTTTAATATTAAAAAGAAAAAAAAATTAAAGAATAAAAGAGAACTAATTATGACATCTAAATCCAAAATTCTGAAATTGCAAAATTCTACCATTGCCAATTAATGATAGCTAACATGTTGGTGCATTCTTAATTAAGATATTAATATTTATATGTTTATTTTTTATTTATTTTTTATATATATAATATTTATGATATATATAATAATATATATATATATATATATATATATATATATATATATATAATATATATATATATAAATATTATATATATATATATATATATATATATAAATATATATATTATATTATATATATGAATAAAAAGCTTAAATTCTATTCATTGAAATAACTTTGAGAAAAGTAAGAAAAACACACGATTTCTACTCTATTAACAATATCCTAAAAGCTTACTTCTAATCATCTGTTTCTGTTTTAATAAATTTTTCCAGAGAAAGAACAGAGCCAAACGCTTGGAGATAGAAAAATCCGAAGGAGAAGTGTCATTTAAGAAATTATTAAGGAATTTTAAAAAAAAAAAAAAAAAAGCTTAAATATATATATAGTAAAGCGGATATATATATATATAAGTAATATATTATATATATATATATATAATATATATAATCTATATATATATATTTATATATATATATATATATATTATATATATATATATATATATATATATAATATATATGAAATCCCATCAGATTTCCATAACCAGAAAGCTACCCATTTATTCATAATATGTTACTAAATAATGTATTTTCTTGCAATATAATATTATATATTATATATATATATATATATATAGTTATAATATATATATATAATAATATAGCTATATTAATTTTACCCTATCTTATTAATATCCATACCTTATAAATTTTAACACTTATGTTGTATACAATTCCAGGTAAATTACTTGGGGTATCCTGCCTAATGGAAGAACTATGCAATTAGCATATATTATTTCATCAAAAATTCAAAAATACCAAGAGCTAATAAGCTGAAAATAGAAAATATACATCATATATTTCTATATAAAAATAAATGTTCTTTTGTATAATCTCCATGCACACAATGTCTATATCAAAGATATAGGCATATATATACTTGTGTGCATGTAATATAAATAACTTGCAAATTGAGTAAAAAAAAAAAAAAAAAAAAAAAAAAGAAAAAAAAAAAAAAAACAAAAAAAGGCTAATCATAGTTATTATTAGTGGAATAAATTTTTAAAAACTGACATTATTATTATTATTATTATTATTATTATTAAAAAAAAATGTTTAAAAAAATAAGTGATTTTATACAAGAAAAAATTTTGCACAGACGGGCCTTTAGATATTGAAATTTTCGTAGACAAATAAGCCATATCTGACATGTTTTTCCATTCTTAAATTTTAAATATTCCAATTTCTGAAGTCAACACACACAGCCAATTAATAAAGGCACTACTGCTGATTATATATTAAAATATTTTTTTAACAATAATTTAAATATTTAAAATTATTCTTAAGTAAAATTAAAAATGTAAATTAAATTAACTTATTTCCTAATTGCATGTCTTGTTAAAAGTAAATAAGATATGAACTTCATTTAAAAATATTCTAAAAAAAAATTCATTAGAAAATCAGGATGAAAATTTACAATAAATTTAGTTTGTGATATAGATTCACTTGTCCCAACACAAACTCCTGCAAAGAGTGAAATTACCTTACTAAATTTACGACCTAAAACTTTTCCTGTAACTAATAAATGAAAAAATTATACAAATTGACACACTATACAACAATAACCTTATCTCTATTAGTGTTTTTTTTATGTATCATTAAACTAAAACTCTTTAAAGAGAGATGAAAACACTGTACTGATGTACCAGAAGTGATTTGCCAGAGACCAGAGACCAAAATTTTAATCTCAGCAGAGTTCAAAAGTTCCATTATCCTTTTATTTTTTACGCTCCCCCATCATATATTATGATACTATATATATATATGTATATATATATATAGATATATATATATATATATATATATATATAATATATATAGTATATAATATATATATATATATATATATATATATTATATATATAATATATATATTAATATATATATATATATATTTAGTGATCAGCCGATACCGTATGGTATCAGTCTCAGTGGTCTCAGTGCGATTTTGGAAGTATCAAGCATCACAATTTAGTGAGTAGTAATAAGTTAAGCGTATCAAGTATCGGTAAAATTTTGCCGAACACTTACCGATACCAAACATTTTGAGTCTTTAAATATTATTATATTATATCATATATATATATTATAATTATATAATATATATATATATATATATATATTATATATATATAATATATATAATTATCAAAAGAATTTTTGTATAGATTTTACAAATAAAGCAGAGTAATGCTTGCTAGCGTAATTTTTTTTTTCTTCTCCGATTTAAAAAAAATATATATAGTATGAAATAAAAACTTTTTACAACATCCCGCCTATCTAATTTTCTCATTCGTCGAGAAGCATCATGTGATCTCCCTCAAACCCCTCTCCCCCATCTATCTGATAAAATTCTTCCAGGTTGCAAATAAACGGAATTTTTTAATATTTGGTATTTCTAAATTTTAATTTCTGCTTTATCAACAAATTTTTAATATCTCTTGGAAGCTCTATGTATAAATCTTTCATTTAATATACGGTACTCTAAATTATTTATATTTCGACTGGACTCTTCTATAATAAATAATACCAACTTATTCCTAAAGTGAACTTTTCTAGTAACTGTTTTATCCCCAAAAAAACAAAATAGTAAATCCTTCTCTCCCCCCCCCCTCTCTCCTCGCCTACAACCGGGTGGAGCATTCAAAGTGCCGTCACTTTACTCTGGAATGTGTGCTTGGACGTTGTGCTTTCCCAGTGTTTATCGCTTTTGAGGAAAATAGTGTGTCAGTTTTTTTTAAAATTTTTAATTAATATTTTTTTTATTTTATTAAATTAAATTCGTGAAAGTTCTCTTACTAATTTTTACAAGGGAAAATTGGTTAAAATTTTTGAAAATTGAAAAGATTTTTTTTCCTGATACTCTAGGGCCGAAATTATGGAACCATGCTCATATTAATTTTTTTTGCATTTTTCGTTCTAATTAAAGGAAACTGATAAAAAGGGTCTAAATACGAGATTTAGGAACATTTTAATTTCACTGTGGAAAATATTCTTTTTCCTCTCTGAATTTTTTTAATATTTTTTTTACCGTAATTACATTAGGGCAGTTGTGCTAAGCCTTACTAATTTTTATTTTTTTAGTTTCAACATTTAGGACAGTGAAAATATAACTATTTTATATTTTACTTCTTAGTTGAAATTTCATAGATGTTTGAAATCTTTTTGAAAAAAATTTACTTTCTCTCTGTACTTTAGGACCGAATTTCGGCAGCATATAGCGCCTCACATATACTTAGGGCATGTGAGATTTTAAAACCTATTACAGCTTTATTTTTAGTTGAAATATTCTGGGCAGTGAAAATATAATTTTATATTTTCCTTCCTAGTTTGTTTTTTTATTTTTTATTTTTACCATTTCAAATAGACCTCAGACGGGAAACGCTATTCTTGAAAATGGAACAGCATCTCATCGCAAAGGCCATAGAGAACATTTTTTTTTTCCTTTTTGGTGTTTTTTAATTCTAATCAATACTGTAAAAAAAGCGATTTTCAAGAGGAAGTAGACTTTTTTCCCTGCCTGTCGCAGGGCAACTAACATCTTTTAAAATAAACTATACATATACAAAACCATATAACATCGATGTTTATGAATAGCTTTTTACATACAAAACTTACGGACATGATGTACTCTGCTTCTGATATGATTTTAAAATAATAATAATATAATAATAATATATAATAATAATAATAATAATAATAATAATAATAATAATAAAATTTATTTGTAAACCACTTTGTCAGGAAAAAGTAATTTCTTCCCTCCATCCTAAAGAACTCAAATGGTTTAAGAACTAATATTATATGAATAATGATGATGAGAGTAATACAGCATAAAAACCCCTCTTAGTCTCACTTCCCATTGTTCCTTGACCCCATTTTCATCTCAAAATACATCATTGTTATATATTTAATAAGCATATCGTTACTCATGAATTTATTAAATTTAGAAACTTAATAAACTTTTGAGATTTTAAGTTCAAAATATTAGATATTTTTTGAGAACACCTTTTTGAAAATGAACTTAAATCCTTACTAAGCTTAAAAAGTTGGTTGTTTTCACCTATCTATAATAATATAAATTAATAATATAGAAATTTGAAACACAAATTTTCTTGGGATGAATTAAAGAAAATGTTAGAAGTTGCACCAGTTAGGGTAATTGTAATGAAATATAGAAAAAAAAAATACATTTTAAACTCAGATAGGATTTTTTTGTTCATAACACACTTTAGTCTGGTCTTGTAATTGTGTATAGTCTGATAATTTTGTAATTTTTTTCCCACAGTTAACAAAACTAGACTTAAAAGAGGGTAATTTAGATACCATAATTTAGGATCCTCAGAATTATTAATTCTATAAGTTTCTTGTAAATTTTGACAAAAAATTATAATAGTTATTTGTTTGGAAATGTTACTCCAGTGACAAACCTGAATTAGAGGATATGTTAAAATATTATTTAACTATTTTTGTTATTATTATATATCTTTTTGAGTGCAGTTTTTGAAAATGATTTGCGAACAATATATATTTAATTTGTTTTCATTTGAGAACTGTTTTGTTTTTTTATTTGTGTTATTAGATTATGAAAGTCAATTGCAGAGTAATGAAAATTTTTCTATTATTAGCTATATGTCTATTGAGAGGTTTCATTTTAATATTTTCATATATATATATATATATATAGGCATGGAACTATGCTTGAATCAACAAATTGTAGTTGGTTTAAAATTTGAATTTTTTTGGTTAGGTTGGTACTGTAATGAAATAATGATCAATGCATGTTAGCCGAGTACATCTCATACATAGATTTTTTTTTTTGGAAGTAGCAATGAGAATAAGTTAGGCGATGAGCACACTAACCACTATACATCCGCTTAACCAACCAACTATTATCAAACTATTATTAACCATCGTTTATTCTCTCATTTATGCCTTTCTTCTCACCACATAACTTCTTCTTCCTCCTTATTTTATTAATTCCTACAACTTAACACGCCCCTATGATTGTCCATCTGAACAGACTGTACTTTAGATCAACATCTTTAATTCCAGACCATAGTTTCACTACTATATATTAACACAGGTAACAACATACCCTCATACAAAACGTTTGCACACTCAAGATTTAATCCCTTGGTTTCTACCAAGAATTCAATTGTTCCATTCCCCTTCCAACCAATCACAAGTTTCCTAATACACTCTACACCAACTGTTCCCTTTTCATCCAACATATATCCTAAATATTTAAACTCGGATAAATATTTAAACTCGGATACTTGTTCAAATTGACCATCATCTAACATGACTTCACACAGTGGACTCTCCTCAATCACAAGTCATACACTTATCTATATTTACTTTCAAACCCCCTCCTTTTATATATTCTACCAAATCCCTCTAAAAATCCTCCTAAACGGCTCTTCAGATTTGCCACACAAAATCTAATCATCCGCATTCACTCTCTTGCATTCTCCATCATTTTAACACCCATATCTCTAATTCTTTCATCACCCCATCCATATACAAATTAAGTAACCAAAGAGACAACACATCCTTGTCTCATTCCACTATTAATATTAAACCAATCACTTTCAACTTCATTTATTCATACAATACCTTCCAAAGAGCTTCCCTATTAATACTGTCATGCGCCTATTGCAAGTCCATAGAACCTAAATACAATTTCTTCTTCTCTCATTTTCACAATCATTTGATGTACATATCCTCTACTACTTCTAAAATCTAAATGGACCTTTTTCTTCACCAATCAGTTCCTGTCACTCAACGCACTCTTTCAACCAATATACCAGTACCTTATCTATCTTCCCTACAACACTTAACCTAATTCCCATATAGTTCCTACAGTTCCCCTTATACAAGAGTACTTTTACTCCTCTCCTCCAATCCTTTGGAACTATACCCTCCATAAACCCATCATTACACACTTTCCATTTCCAGTTAATCTCACAATCTCACCTCCATTCTTAATCCATCAATACCTGCAGAATTACCATTCTTCAACTTTCTCACTCTACCTATTACTTCCACCCTACTGATTACCTAATCCCAAAAATATCTATTTCTTTCTATACCATCAAACTAAACTCACACACATTCACTATCCTCTTCATTACTGCTAATGTTATGTTGCATCCATATTATTAGTCACAAAAGTACCATCCTTATTCATTATTTGCTGAAGATTCTCTTTACTCTTCCTTAAACTTCATACAAGTTTCCTTCCAGAAGTGCTTCCTATTCCCTTGTAAGTCCTCATTTATCCTATATTCAAACTGTTCATTTACCTTTTTTTTTTTTTTTTTATATATATATATATATATATATATATATATATATATATATATATATATATATATATATATATATATATATATTATATAGTATATATATATTAATATTATATATATATATATTATTATATATATATATTATATATTATATAATATTATATATATATATATTAATATATATATATATATAATAATATATTTATATATATACTATATATAGTAATATATAATATATATATAATAATATATACTATATATATATATATGATATATATTATATATATATAATATTAATATATAATATTATATAATATATATATATATATATATATATATAAGGGAGCCTATTTACACCCTGGTTTATAGTTATAGTTAACTAATGGTTATATCTATTCTTGGTATAACTACCCATTTTTGTAAATTAAAAAACCAGGACATTATTATTTTTTAATATTTTTTTTATATTATTCATATTTCGTTATTTATACTTTATTTACTTAAATCAAATCTTGAAATGAAACCATCAGGTTTCGTCAATTTCTTTTTTAAATATAAAGACTCAGATATATTAGCAGTATTATACACATTTCAGTCCATCTCAGTAATTATTGTCAAAACTGTATTAGTATTATTGATTGTTGCATTGAATGAATGATCTTAAACATCACTCGCGAGGTGAGTGGTATACTTTTTACCATAATATTAGCTTGAACTATAATTGTTATATGCCGCATAAACTTAAAAGTTAAAAGAGTGATAAACTAAAACATTTAAAAACTTGTGTTGCAGTGTATTGTCCCGACATCATTTGCTTCTCCCCAAGTGCTAAAAGGAATTAGAAATCCCCTCATTGTGCTTCAAGGGTTAGTTTATTAATCTTTTATAAATTAAATTATAATTGGAAAAACTAGATTATAATA
>JABUQX010074983.1:30000-60000 GCA_015478945.1 Trachelipus rathkii | reverse complement strand
CAATGAAACACATCACCAGATCTAACATTATACTCCCTAAATCTCCATACAAAACTCCAATAGCAACACAAACTGATTTAAATTCCGACCACCTCCCCATAATAATAAAATATCAAAATACCAGCAAAACTAACCACCCCTTCAGGAAAACATAAAGCAAACTACAAATAAAAGCAGACTGGACAAAATTTTTAGAACATATAGACAACAACATACAAGAAATAAATATCACTAGCAAAAATAATACTAAATACTATCCGAAATTTCCCATCAATAATTCAAAAAGCCGCAAACTCAAAAATTCCCTGGGGATACCACCTTAAAAAATATAACCCAACCTAACACCTGAAATTTCAAATCTGATTAAACAATGTAACTTGCTTAAAAAAAACAACACAACAAATTAGAACACAAATCAATAATTTAAACATTCAAATCACTAACCTAACTAAAACACTCACCTCAAACAACTTTCAAACATTCCTAACAAAAAACCTACAAAATACATATAGCAACAATGTGGAAGACTATAAAAATACTGAACAACGCAAAAAAACTACCATACTTCTACACTTGAATCCATCAAAAACCCAAACTCTCAGCAGTCAGAACCCACAAATAACAAAAACAACACAAAAACATCCTTGCTACATATTTCACAAAAAGTCATAAACCCATTCATCCACTAAATAGGAAAATAATTAAATCCCTTAAAAGTAACCATGACCAAACATGAAATAACACCAACTGACATGAAAAAACACAAAGACCCTTAAAAACTCACCAGCAACTGTATACCTGACAACATCTCTAACATAGCCTACACCTCAAACACTTGGGAAACACTGCACTGACCTATTTAGCACACACATATACAACAGTTCCATTAAATTTAACTTTATTCTCTTCATCTGGAAAAGAGCAATTATCATCCCTAAGCTAAAACCAGGAAAAGACCCCTCAAACCCCTCTTCCTGCCGCCCAATCTCCCTACTATCTACTCTGTGTAAACTACTAGAAAAAAAGCACATATTGAATAAAATAAAACCACACATCCTCAAACAAAAGTTTCAACATGGGTTCCAACAAAATCACTCAACCACAACAGCTCTCACAAACATCATACAACCAATAGTAAACGGCTTGAATCTCAGGCCCACACACAAAACATTACGTAAACAAAGCTTTGACACAGTTCCCAGACATAACCTAATACACAAAATAATAAAATCAAATATCCCCACTAATTTAAAAAAATGGGTAGCAAACTTCCTATCAGAGAGAACAGCACAAATGCAATTCAACAACAAGAAATCACATACAATAAACATTAAAAATGGCGTACTCAAAGGAGCAATCCTATCAACTTATTCACTGCCGATCTACCACAACCGCAAACAAACCATACAAACATAACCTACGCAGATGATATCACTAAAGCCACCACACACGAACCTAAATACAGCAACTAATCTAACCCACCAATACATCAACTAAATTCAAACTTGGCTGACAGATAATAGAATGTTTGCATCACCTAATAAATCATCTATTACTTTAATCACAACTGACTGCTAACTCGGCTCTCAACCAACCCCCAAATCTTCATAAGCAACATCTCTATCCCATTAAACAAAACCCCTAAAATTCTTGGAGTAACCATAGACACATATCTGACTTTCGCAAAACACACAAAAAACATTAGCAATTGGGAAACAAAACATACTAAGAACCATAGCTCGCACTGACATCAATAATAATAAAAAGATATTCACCACCATATACAAATAATACATCCGGCCCAACACTAAACTACGCCTCACCAATGTGGCACCCGTTTTTAACCATGGTAACATAAGAAAACTACAAACCCAAAACAAAAGACTCAGAATTATAACAGGATGCACATATACAAGCCCCCAACAACACCTACATGAAGAAACAAAAATACTTAGAAATGAAAGGCACACAGTTCTACACTAAAACACAAACACAACAACACTTATGTTAATGTTACACTGCACTTTCCAACCTCATTAATCACAGGTTAAAACAAGCTACATCCTCTCCGGCATTATCATACAAACAACCTCTACAAAACATCTCATATACTAAACAAAAATATACACACACACATAACCGAAAATTACTTAAGAAACTGACAACAATATACTACTCATCCATCAGAAATAGCACCAGAATTCAACTATCTTCCAATAACCATTCAGTCATCCTTGGCCAATTAAGACGTGGCCACCACCCAAACTTGCAACTTTAGAAATATTGATTCAACCTTAACCAAACCACTTCAAGCATCTGAAAAAGATGCAACTGGCCCCGGATACTGTGTCACATTTCCTACTTGACTATCCCTCTAACCGATATCCCAGAGAAACCTGGGAAATTTCAGCCTTGAGCAATCTGTGAAGGAGGCTGGCAGCGGCGGTGGGGTATCTGAGCAAGGTGTGGTCACACTAAAAGTAGGGTGGTCAGAGGGTGAAAAAGTAAAAACGTTATATATAATTTATATTATATATTATATATATATATATATATATATAATATATAATTAATATATATATATATATATATATATTTATTATATATATATATATATTATATATATATAATATATATATATATTATATATATTATATATATATATTATATATTAATATATATATATATATTTTATATATGTATATATATATATATATATTACTTATATATTATATAATATATATATTTATTATATATATTATATATACTATATATAGTATCTATGTGGATAATATATTGTTATATATAATATATACTATATATATATATATATATTTATATAGTATATATAGTATATATATATATATATTATATTATAATATATATATATTAGTATATATTAGATATATATATATATATATATTATATATATATATATATATATATATATATATTAATATTATAAGTGTTATATATACTATAGTATAGTATTTTATTATATTATTATAAATATATATATATAGATATATATATTATATATATATATATATATATAGTATATGGTATTAGCATTGTTTTATATTCATAGAATAAGTTTATTTAAACTTTATAACTTCTAATTACAGAAATAGGATTCTTTAAAAGTATTTTAATAATTAAAATTGTAAAGAAAAATTTTTTTAAAAATTTTATACGATTTCAAAGATCTGAAAATTAAACAAAAGATTAGCTACACTTTGGAATTTACAAATAAAAAGAATCAACTTCTATCTGATCAACTTGTTATAAAATCATTGGAGAATATAAACTGCAGAAGAATGTCTGAAGGAAAAAATCTTTAGTTATAAAATTCAGGATACAAAATCACACAATTTGCAAGATCCCCGAAAATGCAGAAAGTTGAAGACGACACCAAGTTCTAAATTTGGTAAACCCCTAACTAGGGTAGGTTTATAAATATTACGAAAATTTCTTCTTTAAATTAACACAAGTGAGATACATTTTTTTATTTTGATATATTTTTCCTTTATGACTATGACTTGATCACTATTACTTTTAATAGGGACCCAGTGAGGGAAGTTACAAAGTTTAAAGAATGCAATATAAGATTTGTTGCCAAACAATTTCTTTCAGAAGTTGAATTTCAAAATGAAGCTTACCTTAAAGATTACATTCTTGTCTTCTTTCTCTGTACAAATATATGGAAGAAACTAAGGGTGGTGGGTTAAATTATTAACCTCCCTCAATAACAACAGAATGGTGATGGTATGTGATGATCTGTCAATTAAATTATCTTTATCTTACCATAAAATTTAAATTATTAGTGAGTTTTTATTATTATTATTTGTTAATAGGAGTTAATGTGTAGGGAATGTAAATATACTTATCAGGTTTGAAAGTGTGTGCTCATATTGGAAATAGCAACATTGATTGCCCAAAAGTTCCTTAGATTAGTTTATTGTGTAGCTATATATTTAACGTATTCTAATGCATTTGCATGTATTCTTAAAAAGTGTGTACACACCATAATTAAAGTTCTTCCACATTGCACTTAATTAACCCATGCATTTTTATCCTTAATATTGTGTTTTTCATACCTTTTCATTAAGCCTTATTTGGCTTGCAGCATTACTTCTTTAAGTGAGCATATTTATTTCACATGCTTATAAATTTCTTTTTGTTTTCATTTTTCTGGCTTGCCATATATTTATTTTTCATTCCTTAGTGAGCGATTACTATTCCTGTTATTCAATGCATCAGAACCTTAGGGTCAGAAGTATTGGTCTTGTCTCCTCGATATGAGACAGTTCATTTCCTCATTACCTCGAGTAGCTATAAAGATTGTGAGCAAAGTTTAGATAGGTCAGTACTTTCTTTTCAACCTGCTACCCCTATATAAATTGGTAGAAGACCGTTATTTGCTGCATCTCTGTAGGGCAATTTTTGTTCACCTCATTAAGCATTTCTAAACTTGTCACAAGCTTTAACATACATCCCTTCTACACAATTCTTCTGCTGTTTATCCAACTATATATTTGTCTCCTTTCCCTATTAGTTAGCTATAGAGTGCCCACATCAATGTCTCAAGAAAATTTGAATATGGACTTGGAAGAGAGTAAGGAAGCCAGATTGAGTAAATCATCAACAAATAAACTAACAAAAATTGAAATAAATAACAAGAACATCCAACAGATTTTGAAACAAAATGTGGACATGATGAGACTTATGAATTTCATGATGGAAGCATTAACAACAGACAAACCAGTTAAGGTCAAACCACCTGAAAAATACAGAAAGAACAGTAAAGAAACGCTAGTTCAGTTTCTAGAAAGATTTGAAAACTATTGTGAAAGAATGTACCCTGTATCAAGAGAGGGACAATTGCCATTATTGGGATCTTATAAAGAGGGACCCCATCTTAAATGTATATATATAAAACAATACTTTTAATTAAGAGGATGTAAAAATTAAACTCCTACAGTGGTATTATGATGAGGTGGCTCGAGAAGTTCATGGAAGCCATTCTTGAAGAACATGAGTCAGCAGCAGTATATGCCTTGAGATTGAAAATTTAACTCAAAAAGCTTTCCCCAGTTCTGATATTAGAGGAAAGAAACTTGTCAGGAAATGTTTATTGGATAGTGTTCCCCATCATATAAAAGTCCAAGTGGAGACTACATTAGATATAGTAGTCCCTTGGGAATGTTTAGTGACCATGGTGGAAACAAATCTGCTAACAAATAACAGCAGAAAGAGAGATCCACCAGAGATTGTTGACCTCACTGATAATACACCTATTAATATAGTAGCCACTTCTCAACACTGGTGTTGTAAAAAATCAAACCACTTATTAGGTGGCCTCATCAAATATACCAGAGAAAAAAACAAACCCAGGGGCAATACTAAAACCTAATAGGAATAATACACTGAAACAACGTGAGTGGATCCCCACTAAAATGCAATGGCAACAAGAGTAGACTCTTACTAGGACAATAAGGTCAAATAATACATTCCAAGCACTGTAGTTGGATTTTTATTTTCTTGTAGAGTGTTCGATTCTTTTTCTGAGATAATTCTACGGAATGATCACGTTCACGTATCTATGCATCGATGTAAAAATGGTATTATATATCTTATGGACATACAAAAAATTATATATTAACATTTAATATTATCAAATTTATATCATACCATATATATAAAGAGTTTCAAAATATAAATAGTTATGCTTCGTAAAACATCTATATATACCCATAATATCACTGGTATATATATAAGGATATAATTTAATATAATAAATATAATAATAATTATTTCTCTGTTAGTACATTTTGCCACGAGATTATACCTATAAAGAACCTGTACTATGATAAATAAATATTATATACTAATAAATAATATAAAATTTCAACCTGAGAATATATATATATTATCCGATATATATATCGTAGGCCAGCGATTTAGTATATCCGCACTAATCTATCTCGAAGCTAACTTATTCATGAACTACAGGTAAACGGAAGCGCGTAAGGAACAATACCATCCGGATTGGTGCAACCACTGGTGGCAGAGATCCCACTTACAATTTGGTGGAAGTACGAGAATATATGTTAAAAAAAAAAAAAACAAAAAAAAAAAAAAAAAAAAAAATATAGCCTTATCTTTACAAAAAACAGAGAACTCGGACGAAATAGCTACAGCGAAAGTGCGAATAATACTATTTTGTGCGCCATCACTAGGTGGAACATAGGCCCCAGTCAGTGATACATAGGAAATGGCTTTAACGGCCCACAATTAAGGGAGCGCGAGCCGACCGGCCGGCACACATAAGGGAAAAGCGGACGTATTTCCAGATATCCTCGCTTTAGGAGGTAGTCGCGTGCGAAGCGAAACGCGCACCGCCGACACCCACATGCACACACGAATCTAAGATATCCAGAAGAGCGAGGCGGGTAGTGTGATTCGGCAGACCCTCCCCGGCAGGGGGGGAAAATTGAGACGTCTCCATACCCCGTAGTCCCGGGATGAAGTCGCGAGAGAACCTCGCGACTAACTTAAGCCCGATCAGTGGCTTCATCAAATAGAAAGATAAAGCGCCAACGCACTAAAATTATTTTCCATCTGTCTGGCGTATTGAGAATATTCTTTATTATATGCTCAAAAAGAGCTTACCAATATAAGAGTAGGAAAGTCAAAGTATTTTGATCCAATTATATTTTAATAGAAACGCTAAATTAGTATTTTAACGTAGGAAAAACACCAATAAGAGGTTTCTTTTGATTAAATAGGAGATCCTGCTAAATCAGTGCTTGTTATTACCCGCTCCGATCAATTCATTAACGAATAATTTTTATTTTTTTTATTGTTTTTACATCTTTTTATGGTGAAATATCCCAGTGTGTTACCAGGATTCCCAAGAAATGTATGTCCACTCTTTCGCAGCTCCCCTGTAGCCTTCCAATATCTGCTAGTTTTTGAAATATATAATTTATTTTTCAGATTTGTTTTATGCATTTGTGGTTAAATTTTCTAAAGACGCTACTTAAAATTGGGAATACCTAATAGACCCAGCATTTCCACCAATGTATCCCGTCATCGTTACTTGATGTAGCCATTAATTAGTTTTAGCGAGAAGTACTATAGACGGATGCATATAAACTTAAACGCATGACACAGTAATAGTGAGTATATAATAATTATGATATATTGTTTAGTGGTATATAAGTACGATAATAGCTATAAGTGGCGTTTATTAATTATATTATTATCTATTAAATAAATATATATATTAATATAATATATATATAATTAATAATATATTAATAATAATAATATAGTAACAAATTAATATAAAAATAATATTATATGATATTAAACTAATAAAATATATATTGTATAAGTATATATACACACATACACGATTATTGAACTGATTTATTTCGTTAGGTAATTCACATAGATAATATATCAATATCTATCTAAACATTTGACTACAATTTAGATAATATACCGGTAACATATCTATGTAATATTCCCTGATACCTGATTATAGACTAATCTTAATGCCATAGAATATAATAGCATTAAATATAAAATACTTACAATTGTAGTGCAGTGAAATAAAATTAAATAGAGAAGAAATAATGAAATTTGTATAACTTAATCCTCTATGGCCCGAATACGGTAACAATTTATCCAATACGTAAGTGCCATCCTATTATTCTCGAAAAATGACCAATTTTACAATTACATGCAAAGCATTTAGGTTACATAAATTGAGTTTTGGGAATACAGTAATAATATATTTTTTAGAGAAAAAGAATACTCTTCGAAATGCAAGATCATTCTAAAGATTTATTAAAATTTGTGAAGCCATTATTCAAGATCCCATATAATTTGTCCTTTCCACCTTCTCCATTCGTCATTCCGCAACTACTGTGATAATAAGCTGTAAAAACAAAAAAAAATTCATAATTTTAGTCCGCTGAATCCGCTAATTGACAAAAAGTGAGGTCTCTCACATCTTATCATCTTGCAAAAATGCTTAAAAAAAACAAATGACCTAATTAATTCTATCTGCAAACTTATTTATTTAAATGCTATTTAACTGTACAACCAACTAATATATTTTAGATAACTATAACACACTCACATAAAACTCATGTTATATAATTTATTTTCACTTTCCAATTAAAGACTAAACTGTAGAATAGTAAATTATATTTCACTTCCGATGATTTGCAAATAAATTAGCTATCAAAGCTTATTAGAAAAAAGATTCATCTATTTAAAACAATATGAGCGTTGATGTTCATTGTGTTCGATTTATAGTTGATTATTAAGAATAAAATTGATAGTATAGAAGTAGTCAATCAAGACAGGCCCAACGTATAATAATACCATAAAACACCTAATAATATAATACCATATATAACTATGTACTACACTACCCACTAATTATAACTACGCTACATTAGAACATATCCTCTAATTATATATAGATAGTATCATACTATAATTACTACACAATCAAAACATAAATGTATCGCGTACATAAATAATATAATACTATATATTGATTAATTAGAATATTAATTATATATTTTTTAAATAATTCACTACTATATATAATATTATTAATATGTATTTAGTATAATGAGTGAAAATTCTTTGCCTATATATGTGCAAGACACTCATTCAAGTCCCGGCATAGTGCAGGTTAAGTGTTTGTGGCTGATAAAGTCGTTTAAGACTTATCACCACCATTGATATAAAGAAACAATCCGGACCCGAAATAGAAAAGGGGTTTTCGAGCCACCTCGCTATCAGCACGAAAAGAATTTAAAATTTCAGTCTATCAATGACTCCGATGAATTCGTCTAAACGTAGCCTTCACTTTTCATAGAGTATATTACAAGCTTAAGTCAAATTTTCTTTTATTTTATTTTTCTTTAATTGCAATTGCATTTAAATATCAGTGACGTAAAATAGAATGTTGTCGAAAACCAGTTGCTGCTCTGCCGCTCCATCCGGGATTTTATATGAATGAATAACCCTTTAAAAACCAGTAATATATATCTTGAAATTTTGACCTTTCTGAATCTCAATATAAATTTTTCCAGTTTACCATATATGACAACTCCTCCACACCCCTCATGAACACTACTCCTCTTCTTAAATTTATAACGTTCCACTAATCAGACTTTATTTTGGTTAATTTCCTGATTCTATGATCTTTTCCTTCCTTTAATATACAATCCTTTCAGATCCTCAACACAGCGATTCCCTATGCCCGTCTTCCTCTCTGCTGCCCCATTCTCTTGATCTTGCCATCCCTGCTGGCTCAACCTCCAACCGCTGTCCAAAAGCACACTCGCTGTCCCAGTCGAGAATCAGGTCCCCCCGCCCCTACCTATCCATTATGTGATATATTACCAATAGGCCCGCGCGAGCACTAAACCTGAATCGACCCATATACCCACCTATGGCTGTATTATTGCAATAGGAAGTCTGAATATTGGATTATAAATACACATTTTTATTTTTATACTATTATAATAGGCTAACTTATTCTACTATGACTACTACCGCATATTTATATATAACTCATTATAGATAGATAATAACATTAATATAACTTATACTCATTATATCCTTCTATATTAAACTATCCTTAATATATATTTAATTTAATATATAATATATTCATAATGTATACACCACTATAAAGTTAGTATGGGAAGAATAGTACGGATAATAGTCCTATAAAAACCAACATACGTAACATATATGAGTAAAAATTCAATCATATTGAAACATAAAAACCACACGCCCAAATTAGGTAAAGGTAAGATCAAAAATGAATAATATTAATAATAATATATCCTAAGCAAGCAAAATAATCGACGATATGAAAATAAAATTGTAATTAAGATTTCCTTGTACATCATACATGTAAATAAACAAAAATTTTTCAATTATCATCAATACATATAAATCCTACACATCTCTACTACCAACAGTTGCCATCCTCTCTCAAAGGACAAACTAAGTCTTTCGAAAAACAACCAAAAAAAAACAAAAGAAATGGATAATCACATCATACCTCCCGATTTGCACGCTTTTAATAGCACAATAAGAAACAGGCGCCAAAATTGAACCAAGCTACGAGACAGGACTCAATTGGTTTTATATTATAATTATCACAGTAGTGACTTTTACTTCATGGATTGCTACTTTTGGCTCGAAAAACCAGTGCAAAAATAAAAACATATACCCGGAAGAATTAGTTGGCAACAGAAAGAAAGAAAACCTTGGAGAAGAGAAAGAAGAGAGAAGCGAAATAAATTATAATAATAATATTCAAAAAGGCAAGCAAAAAAAAGAACAAAAAATTAGAAAAACAAAGAAAAAAATCTTGCGTACAGACACACAAACAATAAAAAGTTGAGGCACCCGCGGTCGCCCCGAGAGTGAACACGTGTTTTATATACTTCAATTCGAATTCTCATTGGTTGAGGTGTACCAACGTGTGAACTTTCCCAACAAAAAGTTAAATCCCCAAAAATTACACTGACCTCAAAGAAAAAGATATTGGAAGGACAAGCGACCTAAAGTACGAGGCTAAATACCTTGTGTAAACAGAAGAAACAAGGGCAATCATATATACTACTCAACCATTACGGCACAGCTCGAACCAAACAAACAAAAACAACAAAAAGTAACAAACATTCCAAAAAAAAACAAACTAACAAGCAAGAAGAAAAAGAAGAAAAAAAGAAGACAAGACAAAAAAAGAAGACGAAACACTATAATAAATGAATATCTCTAAAAAATCACTATGACAATAAAACTAAAACAATAATTCTTTGAATACTAAAATTTGAGATCCTTTTCCCCACATTTTCCAATACAGATAATAAAATAAAATACTGAGAATATAAAAAATATAAAAATATTAAATTTACCTAAATATAATGAGAATATGAACTGCAAAATATGTAGATGATTGCTCGGATACTTATTTTGAAGAAAAGGGAATTTGGGGTGTCTGCTAAGATAATAAGAGCTATAAAAATCTCGTATGTGGACAGTTGTCGCAAAGTGAAAACACAGATGGATGATAGTATCTGGTTTGGAATAATAATAGGTGTAAAACAGGGAAGTGTAATTCCCCAAAAATGTTCATAACGTTTATGGACTACTATGGCAAGGTGGCTGGTATGAAAGATGATCAAGAAGTCTGATTGCAATTGCGTTAGTTCTCTTCATTTTACGTTGATTCTGACAAGAGGCATTCTTATTTCTTCATTGACAGAAAGCAAAAGTAAGTTCTGTTGCAACTTCCAAATGGATTGAAATTTTATCATCGATGTTTACGGAAACATCTTTCAAAACAAGAATCAGAACGATATTATTCTCTAATAATCATGGGAACTTCTACGGAACACACCAAGAAAAATAAAAAAAAAAAAAACACACTACCGAAGAGGGACAGACGGAGAAAAGAAGGGCAACTTTACTTACACACCACCAAATAAAATGATCCACAACCGTCCAGGAAACATCAAAACCCCCATAAAAAAAAAAAGAAAAGAAAATATAAAAACAGAAAGAAATAAAAAATAATTTATTAAATCCTTTTTGGATCTAATTATTAAAGCGTGTTATTTGTCGCAACCTTAAACTCATACGAAGAAATGTAGATCTGGGTTTCGAAGCAAGTCAATCAGGAGCATGCTGCACTGAGAGAAAAATTAGTTCTAACCCTAATAATTAATAAGGAACGAGTTATTAATAAATATCCCTAGAATAAAATAATTTTTTTTTGTTTACAGTTTCCTTCCTCGAGGAAATTACTTCATGAAATCAAAAATTTTATACTACTATTTATTTTTTTCCTTGCTAGATAGATATTATAGTTTTCTAGATACATGCTGAACTCTTTTCGTAGCATGCTGGCGCATAATTCTACCATAATTACACCCATTAATACTATATATATCTTTACTCTCTTAATATTCCTATACTATCCCATCTTCAACAACACAACCTACTACTAACTAACACCTATATAATACCTATATATATAGCGTATAATATTTCTTTATATATTAATAAGACTAATATAGTAATATATAATATATATAGGTCCTATTTTTTTCATTTTATACCTATATTTAATATGTATAAGATTACCACAAAGGAAGGAAAAAGTATAGGTTTATTTTTAAGAATTAAAATTTAGAACAAAAAGTTTACCTTTGTTTTTTCAGCTGGTGGATAGAACGTGTGAACACAGCAATGTTATTTTAAAAAAATATAAAAAAAAAACATAAGAAAAAAAAATATTATTAAAAAAAAAAAAAAAAAAAAACAAAAAAAAAAAAAAGAAAAGCAAATTTAATATAAAAAATGATTGAAACTAAAAAAAAAAAAAAGGCAAGGTTATGCGACTTTGACCCATAAAATATGAAATATATCTTATAGAAATAGAATACAGACATTATTGATAAAATATTTTAAAAGAGTAAATTACAACAAAAAAAAAAAAAAAAAAAAAAAAAAAAAAAAAAAAAAAAAGAAAGCGAAGAAATTTGGCAGGCAATATGGTGTTCTTTGCAAATGTCAGAAATGCCGACTAAACTGAAAATCTTGAAAGTATCAAGCATTTTCTGGAAAATATTTGTACTTTATTTTCTTCGGTACACATCTTGTTGCTAGAATAGAGAGAAAATTGTTTTTACTATTTTAGGTAAAAATAACGAATTTATAAATAATTTAATATATTATTATATATATATATAATCGATTTTAAAATAGTTATTTATATTATATTATAAATATATATATTATATATTGCTTACTACTTTATTAAACAATTTACCTCTCATATTACCTACTAAGTTATAGTAATGTTATTTCTTTACTCCGCAGCCATTTAGGGGGGCTCGAGCCGACGGGGAAACCACCAGCGCCGGGGGACGTTATTCCATATCCCCGTACGCGCGGATTTGGGCGAGATGGACAGCCGAACCCCCAGCGACACCCATTAATACCAAACGAGCGCGGGGTTCCGGAGACTCCTCCCCGGATGGGGTGGCGCCAAATAGTTTCCTACCCGTGTCAACTGTCCCCGGGAACGTTCGTACGATGAAGAGACCCCGACTCCTGCCATCGCGGCGGTATACCCTTTGGGCTGTTCCGATTTAGCTTTAAAAATAAATAAATATACCTAATATAAGATATACACTACGATAATATATTTATTATACTATATATATATATACCCTATATAATACTAATTTATATGAAAATTGAATAGGATAACTATGGACTACTATTCTGTAATATAGCTAGGCTATATACTCACATAATTTGCATTATATATACTAATCCTCATAATGGAAGCTCATACTATCCATTCATTTCATTTGTTAATAATAATGTTATCTTTTGTATATTGTGAGTTACTTATATATACATATGCATAGTCTCTCTCACATGACGTCTCAACCAAAGGAATTCATAAAACAGAAACTAATAATTTCCGCCTTAATTTTTGTAATTTTCAATATATATGTTATAATATTTTCATCGCAGGAGTATATCATTCAGGAATATAATTAACACTAGAATTAAAACATATATTTCGCAGAATAAAAATAGTGGTCCGAAAAACTTAAAACACTTAAAAAAACATTTCTCTTAACGAATTTCAACTGTGCGAACGATTCCCATCAACCCAGAATGTCATCAAAAAATTAAAGAGAAAACTCAAGAAGTAGCAACAATCGAGAGGAAAGAAAAAGACTAGCGAACCTATACGAGAAAGCAAGGGAGAAGATTAATAAATTCACAACTTCTATATGAACAGTTATTACCGCGCATTGAACAAAGATATTGAACAATCAAATGGGAAAGTGGAGAACTTCTTCCGTTTAGAACGAATCATTGACCGAAATCAAAAAACGGCAAAAAATAATAAAAAATATTACTAAAGTTACAAAAAAAATTATTCGTTTTCTTCTCGCACAAACCATTAGAAAGTGTTGCAAGATACGAAAAAGGTAGCCAACCAAAAGACCGCGACACGCAATGCGTCTCTGGCAAGTTAATTATATAAAATAAAAAATTAAAAAAAAAATTTCCGATTTTTTTCAATTACATGGTTCTATAATAGGTTCAATATAAAGGTAGTAAAATTTTATTCTAAAATAAAACTTCTTATTCAAATAGAATTCACTCAAGTTATTTAAAATCCAGTAACGTTTTTTTTTCGAATCAATTCATAAAAATTAATGGATCTAGACTAAAGTGTTACCGTTAAGAAGAATCGCTTTTTCTCATTGATAAAAGCTATTAGTTAAATACATCTTCATCAACTCTTGAATAGGCAACAGTCAAACACAAAGTGTGCAAAAAAAACTGTACCACAAAAAAATATACTGTGAGTGATGAAAGATATGCGTCTGGCATTAAATTACACTTCGAGATTATTAATAAAAATACGAAACTATATTTTTTTGCATATTGTATCTGCTTTTAATACGGGGTTTTTCAGGCACTCTACATATAATAGTAAAACTTTTGTTCCTAAATAAAGTTTTTTTCACTAAAAGAAGTCAAAAAGTTTTACTTCCTTCTAATGAACTATAATTCCGCTACTCACACGCATATTAGGAGTTATGAGGTGTCAAAACTTATGTAAATAACGGTATATATTGGAGTATTAAAAAGATATAAGAGCTTGTAGTGGAAGCCCCCCATACTTAAAAATATACGAATGGTCCCAGATAGTACCGAGTACGGTGAGTATATAGTAATTAATAGTTGATGTTTTAGCGCCGAAGGCAGCATGTAATATTTAATGATCATATTTGGCAGACTAATTAGTCTAATAGCAACACGGCATTTGCATATTCAATTATATTCTATTTTATTCAAAATTAACTTTGTAATTATTTAAATACTATTCCAATTAAAATTTAAAAGTTAACTTTAATTGAATACTACGTAATAGCACGCTACCCATGTTTGATTACAATTTGTAATCCCTACTTTCATCATTTTTAATTATTTCCACCGCAACTTTAAATATACTTAAATAGATCCAACGCAACCTAAATAACCCCCACCTACTTTACGAACATCAAACATTAACATACCTAAATCTCCTAGTATATCTAACTTTTAATTTAATGAGTCGTATATGATACAGCTATATAATATCTATATTATACCAACAATATAGTTACACATTTAAATAAGAGCTGCATAATATATTTATTTATTATATTATATTCTAATATATATATTAATATAATATTATATTAACTATATTAATATAGCATCATTAAGGTAGGGTTTAGTATGTGAATGCGCTCGTACAATCGTTTATTTGATAAATAATTTGTGATGAACATATAAAAAATATCGATAAATGAGGAATACGATAGTAACTATGCATATTCTTTTCTTTATATTTAATATATTAGAAACATAAATAATATAATGATGCAAAAATACAGTTCATTAATTTTAAAAAAATTAAGCTTCACTAAATATCATTAAGTACTTTTTCTGTATTTATCAAAATGGTCAGTTTTGAATTTTCTTTTTATAATTTGTTTTTTTTTAAATTATATATTGCTTTAATTCCATCAGGCTCTCAGATAAAGGTCTCTATGAAGTGGGGTACGCGTATCTCCCGCGGGAGGTACTCCGCCAGATTTGTATACCAATCTGGGCATCGGATACGCCAAACAAGTAGCTCGACGACGGTCACACTTGCAGTCACGGTGTATGATTCTTGCCTATCACCATTTTGCAGTGGCCGAGAATTATATTCATACAGCACTGCCATACCAGTATTATATATTCACTATATATATATATATATTATACTCAAATGCAAGCTAATTCTAAGCTAGTACTAACAATTAAGTAAAAAAATATTAATGATAAATAAGAGGGTTCTCTATATGGACGCCCCCAAAAGAGTAAATGATGGTGATTTTACATTGGCAGTAACCTCTTTCATCAAAATATTGAGTTGCATGGCTGCGGATAGATCTATTGATATTGGAACGTTCTTATTAGATGTTTAACATCCTAAAGATAAATTTCTAAACTAGATAATCTAAAAGGCGTATAATATAATGACTCACATTTGAAACTCAACTTATTCCCATAGAAATGAAATATACGATTACTTTTAGATGTAACTTATACCCCAAAATATAATAGACTGTTTACTTATTAATACCCTCAGTTATTAGTTATTCTTCCCATGAGTATATTTAATACTCCCAAAATATGTTTCTATTAAAATGTATATAAAAATTTTTATAAGTTATTTTTACCATTATTTTATAAATTTATTTAAAAAATGATTTAAATTGTCATATAATACTCCTCTGGACTTTTGTTGTGCGCAAATTAATACAATCTACCCTCCTGCCCTTAAATAAAAATAAATAAAATATAAACGTGACTATGTACATATCTGTGGAACAACGTACCGACCCGCGATCTAGGCGTTTGAAAGTTTGTAAAATCTTGTTTGTTTACTTCTTTCTAACTCGTAAGGGAAGTGGAACCCTTAAGACACAGAGATTTTTATTATTACTGCATTAAACATATGACAAAACCAACTGTGTGATAAAACTCAGCAGGGGAATTTAAATGGCATAATAAAGAAAAACAAATGATAAAATGAAAGGATCATGAGGATTTTAATTCAATTCAATCAACAAAATTTTCTACAAATACCACGTATCAATGTATAAATTGTATCGAGCATAAATATAAAGTATGTAACTAAAATAAATGGTCCCCAGTTTTCCTGTACCTCTCTACCTCTGGAACTTCCTTTCCAAACACCCCTTTCCTCCCCAAAACGCCTTATTTCTCTAAAATCCATGTTTTTTTTACGCCGCATTAATCAGACAAATATCGATTTGGACGATGCATCTTTTGCGAGCTTACATTGTCCAAAGCGGTTTCTCAATGATAACTCTTCTCGTGGTGTTGTTGGAGCGGGAACTATGTTCTACGTGGGCTCTCTACATCCCGATTGACCTACTTTTTGTGTCTCCCAACTAAAACTTTCATCAAACGCGTAGATTCTACTGACTATTCTATGTCCCGGCGATTTTTCTCCTCGCAGAAATGGCCAGAAGTTATGACCACCGCTACCTCCGTTAAAATACGCAGGATACCTTTTGTTTGAACCGGACCTCTAATGCAGTTGTGCTGTAAATGTCCGCGCTTGTCATGTGAGCTTGAAAATATATTAGGATGACTTATAATAGTATAAAGTAACAATAAATAATATGTGCATCGACCTAATAGATGATAAGGTCGTTGAAAGGTACTGACATTATTAAATACTCTTTAGTTATGAATAGAGTCCTAGTATATCCCGCATACTTCTATTTAGACCCTGATATAGCGATTTCCTTTCTTGACTCTCTAACTGTACATTATGCCTCAATACAATGATGCGAGCGAGTGACCACAAACTAAATTATTGCCTTGACCCCACTCTACCATCAATCAAGAGTCTACTCTCAAAAAATGTACATATCTTTCTTGTGAGTAGATTTAATATTATCTGCAAGTCAGAAGAATTAAGATGAATCTACACCTTTAGACTTCCCTACAAAGTTCATGCATAACTGTTCAATCTGGCAAGATTCAACTATAAAGGTAGTAGTGGTCTGATATACGAATCGACTCCAATGACTAATTAAAGTGCAATACGTGTTATGCCAATTCAATCCATTTAGCAGCCTTGATGAAAATGATTTCAGAGTCGCAACCTCGAATGCTTTTACAATTTCATATTGAGTCGACGAGAGAGTGTGTACTCAGATTTAAGTATCGAGATCTCTTATGGAATACCCTTAAGATAACTCCCTACTTAGTTACAAATAATATGTACGATTACAAAAAAAAATTCACGGATTTTTTTTCCTATAGTTTATTCCGTAACCCGCTTTAAACCCCTTATTTGCCTATCACATTGTCCACGCTCGAGGAAATCACACATGTGCCTGACCTCACGGAGCCTGTGTCTTTGCTGTTCGCTTGTTTGGAAACGATCACGAAGCACAACTGCCAAAGGTATGATCTTAGTCCATGTCTCCTTCGGTTTTCCGGTCAACCTCTTCGTCGGGCCTGAGTTATCGAGCATTTTCCTTAGTGACTCGGCTGACTATGCAGTCTCCATTGCGTGGATAACCAACGAGGATTGTACTGACTCGTTCGATGGGTTTGATAGCGGCACCCAGAAGTATGCTGGACGCCACTGTGTCCTTGTGAGAATATGTGCCCGTGTGAACTTACTCATGATAAGAAGGATAATCTGTGATAACATCTACTTAAATGTACACGTTCCTTTCTTCTCTGTGACGATAGCTTCGATTTCCATTGTTGATAAGTCCGATATATAGTTAAAAGACTAAAGTTACGACCTATATTATAAAAACTATAGGAACTTTGCAAAAAAGAGCTCTAATTGAGTTTTAGGTTTATATTTACGATATTTGATTGTGTCTTATGCGCTGTGTTCGTGTCCATCATTGAGGCGCTGCTATTACGTCTGTATTGAAAAAAAAAATGGAATGAAACACCATTATGTCAGGCTATTCAAAAATCAGTCATAACCCTTTTTAGGTATAGTTCCTTGCATTCATATTATATCCTACATTTAATTATTTTCGCAATAGGCACGGTGTAGATATGACATACAAAGGAGAAACGATAATTATTTATCACTCCAAAGTGTTTGTAGGTATAATCGATATCTCTCAAATAAACCAGTATTAAAATCTCTTTTATAGCTCACCTTTTATGGAGTATTCCGTATAAATATGCTATGAGAAATTTTTGACGACTCTATATTATACGAGTTGAATGCATTAAATTTGTCCTCTCGCTAATATTTCATTATATCTAATATACGGAATAAAAGAGATTCTCTCATCAAATTTTCCCAATTTAGATTATTATTGTCAAATATTTATCTTTCCAAACGCGAAAAGAACCTAAATATATTCAATATAAATTTGAAAGTATCTGTGGAGCATATATTTATGAATATATATAATTTCAGCCTCATTCCCCCTCTATCGCTCTAAAGTAGAAACTAAAGATATACGATCAGAATAAAATGTTTAGATGAGTGTGATGTTGGTTTCCCTAAGTTGTTAATCAGAGACTCCCTGTAGATATTCTAACTATTTTAATAAAAGATTTCATATTATTTCGTCTCGAGGGCTCCATTAGATCAGAATTAGAAAATATGCGTGTTTAAAAAAATGATGATGTTTATTTTTCATTAAGTTTTCTTAAATGTGTTTGTGTCCGTAGCCCCTCATATTTATGATTGTTATACTTAGCCCGGTGTTTGAATATGTGTATGATAGTGTTTGATGGTTGATAGTTTTGTGCCTCTAAATGAGGGTATCGGAGGACCTGTTAAATTCAGAAATTTTAAAAAATATTATAAATTGCCCCGAAACTAATTAATTATACAGTTAGTTAAATTCTTATGTGTGATTGACGTCAACTTTTTCGCCTCGTGGCCCATAATATAACTATATACTTATCTAACTATTGGTATAAGCCTTAAATCTTCCAATAATTAATTAACATTAATATTTATAAGTATCACTACTATAATATAATAATGCTGAAATAATTATTATCAGCCTAGTAACGTAAGTTATATTATCTATATAGTTAATTTATCCGTGAACTAACTGACATAGAATTTTAGTTTTATATTATAATTATGTATAATATGATATATATAAATTATTTACTTAAAATACTAAGCTTAATTTGAAACGTGTACTTTTAATAATATATATATATTAACAGACCCATTTTTAAATATATCGGGGTTATTATACAACCTTAGTGATATTTAAATTCGTATGTTCATTAGAGGCTGTAACTTGTCTCAGAGCAGTACTAAAAACGTTATTGTTGTATGACAGCTATGTTATATTAGTAAGTGAAGCTAATATACTCAAAACAATGAATTTTCAGTATGTGATATAACGTGGCGATCTAATTAGATTCAGCAAAGTTCAAAGTATTTTTAAATAATTTTTAAAATCACATTTGTGTTTAAAATATAATTGTGTTTATATAAAAATGAAAATATAAATCTCGAAATAAAAATATAATAACAGAAACTAAACCATATTAATATACATATATTTTGAATATTAATGATCGTAGAAAGTTATAATAATAAATTAGCCTATTACAAAAGTTTGTATAATAATTATAATTTCTATTTTATTAATTAAATATCTCTACATATAGACCCACTCAACTGAGACGAGCTTACAGGAGAATATCACAATATATCCTAGCACTAATTCCTTTGAATCAGCCGTGATGAAGAGGTCCCTATATTACCTATAATCAATCAGTAAAAAAAAATAAAAATAAAATAAACAATTTAGGGGCTCGAGACGACGGGTGACAGAGGCAGCAGCGAGACGTTTTCCATTACCCCGTATAAGGGAGGAGCGCTGGAGGCAACCCCGACGACACCAACAAATTTCCAAAGAGCGAGGGTTCCGGAGACCTCCTCCCACGAGGCTATGGCTCGCGCTGTCCGGGGGTGAAGGCAGGAAGAAATCCTACCCGTGTATTGTCGTATTCTCCCCTCGCGCAAGGGGCCGAGGAGGATCCCTCCGCACGTGTAACCATACGCCATCTCTTAGCATTAGGTAGGGCATATTGCCTTAATTTTTATCTTTCTAGAACTTGACGCGATCTCAGTCGGTTATCAATACGACAGTACATCCATGCGTCCCACCCGGAGTATATAGGATTATCTGATGAATGTCCAAACGTACGCTTACAACCACTCCGACACCTCTGTTCTCATTCCACGGCTGTTTCGCTCGAGCTACTCCAGGCCACAGTATCATTTAACCAATGGGCTCACAGTGTACACACATCAAGTTAGCAATCAATATGTACTCGTAACAAAAATATAAATACTAAATAGCGAAAAATTTCATAAACTATCATCACTGCATCATACCATTTTTGAGTACATTACATAAAACAGACCTAAATGATCCCACACACTAATTATCTAAATAGTAAATAATAATATTATATATACTATATATAATATAATTAATATATATATATATTATAATTATAAATATATTATAAATAATACTATATAATAAAATATATATATTATAAAATATAATTTAAGTACCCTTTAAGAAAAAACACATTTAGCCGTCTGCTATATCTGAAGCAACAACAATTAGGTACAAAACACAACAGATATCAATCCATCGCAGAAGCAAATGCACTTGAACTGTTAAACATTTTTCACCTTTGGGTTCTTTCTGGAAACAATAGAAACCATGTTTTTTTTTTTTTCTTTTTCTTTTATTTTTTTTATTTTATTTATTGGTATTTTTTTTTTTTCCCCTTTTTTTTTCAATTTTTTCTAAAAAAAATTTTTTGTTGCAAATTTATCAATATTAAGGTAACATATTTATAGAAGTAAACATATAATACTTTATTTTTTTTTTTTTTTTATCTATATTTTATTTTTTTTTTTCTTTTTTATTATTTAATAGCAATCCTAATATCATGAACATTTACTTATATATAGGAAAACTTTTGTATATAAAATCAAACGTTTGCAATAAACCATATACTTTTTCCATTCCCTTAAAACATTGTAAGGCTACCTGTTACGCCAATATATATAATAATAATCATGTAATCCTCTATATCTGTCCTATCACAAATCATGGCTCCATTCCTACGGCTTATCTATAGCAGTCTCACATATACTAGTTCCATACACTACGTAGCATATAAGTTCCAGATCCGATCGCATTCAAGCATATAAAGAGTACCTAGGTAAGTCGAGTATACAATCGACCGACACTACATATCTCGCCTATGCCGAAATGACTCTTGTGATACTGTTTACAATGCACCTTACTCAATAAGTCTATCGAGGTTCCACGTTTCACCCTCAGCTAGCATGGATACAGCTCATACAAGACTCTTCATCAACCCCACGTTGCCTTAATATCTAACGGGCCCATGCATAATACGACAAACTTACTAATCCATCTTGATCCGAATTATATATACTATATATAATAATTATTTTAATATAATATATAATTAAATATATTTATATTAATATATATTATATTATAATTAAATATTGTATTATATATATATATATATATTAGATTTATAATAATTATATATATATATAATATATATTATATTATATTTTATATTGTATATATTAATTAATAATATATTATATCTAATATATAATATATAATATAATAATAATATAATAAGTATAATATAATTTAATATTTTATTATATTAACATATATTAATTTAATATTATTATAATATGAATTATAATATATATATATATATAAGAAACTTCTCCTATTATAAGGGTTAATTAGTTATACGATATTAATATATATTGAGTGATACGACCCGACATACAGGTAGCAATGTCAGAATCGATTTTATTATTATCGCAGTGCATTGAAGGATATAGTTGTGAAAATGAAAAGAAGAAGGACCCAGAACTAGTGCGAACAGAGGAATGGGAGTGCCAAATAATATAAGCAGCTTTCTTAATGGATGTAAGACTAAGACAGCACAGGCTTTTATACCCTCAGCACGCAGAGGGATTTAAAGTTATTGAAAGTATGAAAAAGTGAAAATAACGAGGGAATCTGCTCGGGCCTCCGCGGGAAGGGCGTACGATCGGCTTGAGACTTCGTACCCACCCCTTCTGTAACACCTCTGTTTCCGTATGCATGGAGGCCTACGGAAGACCCCGCTTTAAATTGTAAGAAAAACAAAGTAGTTAAAAAAAATGAGATTAATAACAAAAAGTTATACTTAAGTTAAAGTGAAATTAGAAGACCGGAGACCAACAATAAACAGACTATTTTATTTTTACGAGCGGCCGGGTCACAAGCAATTTACAGTCTAAATTCTGAACTATTCTAGTAAGTGCTAATTGACTGTTTGATATATTATATAGGCAAATAAAAAATGTTTTATTATTATCTCAAATAATTCAAAATATCCTAATGTACAACTTTTAATAATTTATTAATAAGAGGAAAAAATGGACGAGTACTTTTTTCTCCTCACCGGGCTCACGGCATACTGTAATAGTTCAGTTTTTATACCGATAACTCTTTGACTCGCGGGAGCAACGTGCAGACCTGGAACACGGAAACTAACAGACCTTCAAGCACTCCAAAATGGAAGCGATCGCAGCGTAGTTGCTTCTACCGCAGTATGTAATGTTCCGCACTCGCCAAGCGTTTACGCCATTAGAACGTAAGCGATCACATAACTGCTTCAGTATCGCAACGTGAGTCATTTTGTTTTGACAGGGCTAGATCTTCGTTCGAGAATTGTTAACTCCTACTTTCTTGGCAGCGTATATGCTACCCATAAAAATTTACTTTTCAAATAAACTCCCTCTTCACAGATGTAACTCGAAGGTGTCGCAGAGCTACACCATGGGCCCTACTGCTATTATTAGAGTATTAGCGAGAGCTATTAGCCTAGTGATATCACCTTTTGTCAATTGAAAGGGGTTCGAAATGAATTTTGTAGATACATAAACTGTATTCCCCCATTGTAAAAAATAATAATAATAATATGAAGATATCTTTAATCAGCTAAAAGATAACAAGGAAAAATACATTCGACCCCGTTAAAAGAGAAGGATATATATATAGGTCATATATACTTAATTAACTGATAAATATGTAGTGAGAAAAGATGAATATGTATAAAATAGTACTAGGATCAACTGAATGAAAAGATGGAAAATCAACACATACATACATACATAATTATATCTAATAATTATATATATTATATGTATAAAATACTTATACCTAATATTACTTATTAAATAATATATATAATAACTTTATATATATACTTTTTATTTACATTATATATCACTATAATATAATATATTAATAAATATAATTATATACTCACACGCTATGCGTAATATATAATAATATATAATATATAAAGTGAGGTGAGTATATATATAATAATATATATATTAGTGTCTATATTTAGTATTATACTACTGTCATATATTATGTCCTTATTCAAATATATACATATAAAGGCTTAATAATAAGTAATCAAATTAATAAATAACTATCAATAGATATTATCCTTTCATATCAGAGACAGATCTACACACACTACACACTCACGAGCAACAACCACGAACCCACATCACCTATGTCTCTCACATATCTCAAATTCCTCGCTATATTTCAAAACGTCATACACACATAGCTATTTCACCAAGAATTGCAGCTAAGTAAGAACCTAACAAATTTATAAATAATATGCAGAGATATGAATAAGGAGTGGCCATCTTACTCAGAAATTCTTTAAAAGGGTATAGTGATAGGGAAATACTATCATCGTATTCAAATGTCAAACATTAAACTTGCTCATTTATTACAATTGAAACAACGTTTTCGAAGACTTCTTTCTAACTATATAAAGTTTTATAAAAGTTCTTAACACGTAAGCATTTATTTGAAATTAATGAATTGAATATTTATTTTAAGGAACTTGGGAAAATAAAATACTATCTTAGCAACAGATAACATTCATTACCGAATTTATAAGAAAGTGATGAAACATTTTACATGTAATATTCGTGACTGAGGTTGGTGTGAACTATGACGAGGCGTCAAGGATTACTTCTTGAAGGCGACTGTGGCGGAAAGCTAAAAATTATTCGCCAATTTCAGATTTCACACAGTGAAGCTTTTCTCCTTTCCAATCATCAGATCAGCAGCACACTTGCCAATGGTCATTGAAGGTCTGACGGAACTGAGGAATGTAATCGGATAATGAAAGGCAGCTACATCTGATGTCAATGGAAAAGTTCGAAGAAAATCTGCTGTAGGAATATGTAAGTCTCTTTGTCATCTTTCTTTTTTTGTCTATTATGCTAACGTGAGATGGTATCCAGCAGAAGGTAACTGATTTTCTACGAGTGTGGAACATTTTAAGAAACTTTTGCACAGTAAATACTATTTGGTTTAATGGATAAAAGGACTGCAAGTCGTGCAGGACATTAAGAAAGTTTGAATACGTGATGTAAGACAGGTCATCATTTAGAAACAGGATTCAAGATAGTGTCATTAAAATTGCAGTAAAATCTGCTGTAAATATGGAAAATATCTGAAAGAGCGTTGTCTGGAAAAAATTGCTTCAACACCTACTATTTGGATCCGCCTGTGAAGATTTAAGCGTAAGCGGAGTTACCATGATCAATGAAGTAGGGCTAGGTGGAGCCCTTCAGTTCGGATGCAAAGCTCCTTCCATTAGGAAAAAAAGGTAAAACATTATAGACAGAGGATGGACGTGGGAAAGAGCAATATGGTGTAATCCTCACCATGTGTGAGTGACAGGAATTAAGAGAGGGAAAATTAAGAGATGAGTGAACCATGTATACTGCACTGTCAACAGGCTAGTAGGTTGGGTTTTAAGCAACTTCTACTTTAAATGAAATCACTGCTGAGGGCTGAGGTGTTTGGAGTCAAATACAAGAGAACACAATAGGTATACTATCTTCGAAGGGAAAGAGGCATGTTTTCTTCGACCTCAGCAAGATCGACCCTGGGAGATGAACGGAAGGGTCCCATGGCAATACGAAGAAAATCATTTAGAATTGAATCTAATTTGGATAATGTGACGGGTGTTTGACCATACAATGCGCATCCGCAAGTAATCTAATTTTGCTCGGATGGGAATAATAAAAGAGACGGGATAGAAGTTTTCTGCTTACTCTTCCCTATTTTGGAAGTGATGTGGCTTATTTCTTGAAGCACCATGGCAGTTTGTTTTTAATTGGTTAACGTGAGGGGAGTAGGTAAATCGATCGTGTAAGATAAGGCCAAGGAATCTCACTTGCGATTTCACTTCTAAGGGTGAGCAATACGGATTAAGACTTGGGTTGGATATTTGGCGATTACCTTTCCGTCTGTATAAGACAACGGTTTTTGTTGAAGAAGTGGAAGCCATGGAAATCGCTCCATTCGATGATGTTATCGATGGAGAGTTGAAGCTGGCGTTGCATGCAGGTTAGTTTGCCATTTCCAACATACTGCAAGTGTAAAGTATCAGGTCGTCGACTCGATTATAATTTAATAGTTTCTGGAATGTAGTCGAAATGACAACCTATCTTGGAGTACATTTTCATCTACGAAGAGTTGTCTGGAGTGAACAGGGGAGTCCTGTACCCGAGAAGCTCTGTTCGATATTAAACTTTGACTAAAGAGAAGAAGCTGACCAAATAAGCCAAGATAATGTTTTTTTTCAGGATCTCGGTTTCCATGTGGCATTTTAGGAATTCTCTAGATCGAAGAATACTTCCAGAACCATTTTCTTCTCAAATATTGCCAATCTAATGCATGGCATATCCGAAGTATGGGGTTCATCGTAGATCGAAGCTTGAGGAAGCGAAACTTGAAGTTCGAAAATGCCTGAAGGTTCCTTAGAACCGGAAGAATACGACCAGCTATCATCTTTTCAATTAGTTTGCCAGTATATCAATTAATGAAAATCAGTTGGAAGTTGCTTGCATTAAAAGGGTACTTTCCCGGTTTGAAAATTGGAACCACATATGTAATCGACCATGGAGAGGGAAAGACTCCTTCAATCCAGATTATATTAAACAGATTTAGAAGAAGCGCAGAAACAGAAGAGTAAAAATGGCGGAGCGTTTCATAGGAAATGCCATCGCTCCAAGAGCTCCGTCCTTACAGAATAATAAACCAGTCCAATAGTCGTGAAATATAAAAGAGATGATTGTATGGAAAATCACCTCCCTTATTAAAGTGGAATTTGTTTGTAAAGTTGTTGCAAATGTGCTGGAAAGGTTCGGGACTGCTTGAGAAACTTGCAAAGCAAAAATCTTAGACATTATCAACAGGAGCTTCGGGTGGAAATTGTACCCTGGATATCTGGGCCATAACGAAGTACTTACAAGTATATATATATATATAATATATATATATTATATATATATATATAATATATTATTATATATATATATATATATATATATATAATATATATAATATATATATATATATATATATATTATATATTATATTATATATATATAGTATATTTTATATATATATATATTATATATATCATCCACCCCCTTTCCCCAGACTGGGGGTTAGGTGCCTCGCATGCACCGGAAACAGAAATGTAATAGAAGAATATGAAGTAAGTAGAAAAGAAAGTCCCCCCATTTACAATCCCCTTTATATTCTTAAGTGAAAACTCGTCGCAGTCAGAAAAAATCAACTCTAGGGTTTCAGGGACTGCGGCGGACTCAATCTGGCATCTTGTAAATGTAGGGCTTTACCCTGGCCAGGCTCATAACTTTCACCCCCTCAGCAAAATCGCATTTACCACCTATTATGACCTTTTTTTCTCGCTCTACAAAACTCACATTCTTCTTCAGACATTCCTTTCTGACACAATCCACTTTTCTTGGTCTTCCAGCCTTGTCGATTCCACACCCTCACACACTATATCATCCGCTAACAATCTGATATCATCCATCCTTTCATATGACCAAACCATTCAATGTACTCTCATTTATTCTCTCATTTACTTCTTTCTTCACTCCACACAACTTCCTAATGCTTCATTCCTCATTTTATCGAATTCTTCTCACACCTAACACGCCCAAAGATTGTCCATCTGAACACAATTGTACCTTAGATCTTATACATCTTATCCAGACCATAGTTTCCACTACTAAATTAATACAGGTAACGAAATATCTTCGTGCAAATCACCCAAGTGCACTCAAGACTTAGTCCTTTACATCCAGAGGAATTTAATCGTATCAAGCACCTTCCTACATATTTGCATCATCCGTTCCCTTTTTCATCCACATATATCCTACATTTTAAACTCGACACTTGTTCCAGTTGCTCACCATTAACATAACTTCACACTGGAACTTTCATCAATGACTACCATAACTTACTCTTATTATATTTACTTTCAAATCTCTCCTTTATACATCCTTTTTATAATCAACTGCCATACTGTGCCAAATCTCTCAACTCTCTTCAGATTCGCCATAAAAAAACCAATCATCCGTATATAATAAGTAGGGGCAACCTTCCACTCTCTTCCATTCTAACACCTTCCCATGCCATCTCTTCCTCTAATTCTTTCATAACTCCATCCATATACAAAATGAATAACCAAGGAGACATAACACATCCATGCCTCATTCCACTATTAATATTAAACCAATCACTTTCAACTCCACTTATTCTTACACACGCTTCACTAGTCATCCATACTTTGATTCCATTCAGAAGCCTACCACCAACACCGTATTCACTAAACACCTATGTTACCATAGAGCTTCTATATTTAATTCTTGTCATACGCCTGTTGGCAAATCCATAAAACCTAAGTACAATTTATTTTTCTTCTCTCTCATTTTCTCAGTCATTTGTTTCAATGTAAAGATTTGATTATTATTATGATTATTGATTATTATTATTATCACTATTATAATTATTATTACTATCATTATACACTATTTTATATGTGAACCATATAATAATAACGTTCTTCATGGGAAGATAAATTGAAACAGCTGAGGGGATTCCCAGCCTCAGTCAGCTGACAATAAGAGACCCTCTTCAATGGGTAATGGCGAAGACGTTGTCATCCAAATTCCAGGTCTTCTATAAATATATTTGAAGGTAGAAGCCTACTTTTTGTAGTGTATAAAATATTTGAAATTAATTTCCTTTCCAAAAGAATCAAGTTGAGCCATTTTGTTGCTTCACACCAGTTGATTTAAAATTTTGTCTGATCTTAATAATTGTTATTGTAAAAAAAATGGCTCATGTTAATAAATCCTTACGTTTTTCTTTAACTCATAAAATTTTAGGTTAAATTTTTACAACTTAGTTTAAATTTTTAAAATGTATGGTAAAAAAATTGCTTACATTAATGGTAATATATTTATTGGAAGTTGAAGTTTTATAATGTCAACATTACATTCCTTTTTATATAAATAATATATATATATATATATATATTTTTATAATATCTATATCTATATTATATACTAATATTAAAATAATATTATATATATATTTATATAATTTATTATATATAATATATATATATATAATATATATATATATAACTATATATAATATATTACTGTGTATATGTTTAAAATTTCTGCAGGATCCTTTAATAATTCTTCAATAAGATTTTTTCGCTTCTTTTCTTTTACGCCACGAATAACTCGCAATTATATGAATTAATCAATTTTCTGTTCATATCCTTTTTGTTTTTTGCTTTATATTTAAAAACAATCCACGTACTTTCAATAATTTTGGTAAGCATGTTTCTTGTATTTCCACCATCATGTTTTGTCCACCAATGCTTATTATATTAATTTGAAGCGCATTAGCAAAACATGTGAAATAAATTAAATTTTATTTTTAACAAAATTAAACTTTCTTAATCTAATGCAATATAACCTAATCTACCCCATAATGTAACCTATGTAATCTTACCTAACCTAATTTAACTTAACCTAACCTAACCTAACCTAACCTAACTTAACCTACTTAACTACCCTAACCTAACCATAACGTCACATAATCTAACCTGACCAAATTTGTATTTCAAAATTATAAAATAAGGATTTATAACTTACCTCCCACATGTAGTTATTGAATTTAACACAAACTGGATAACAAATATTTAATTCCTCTTTGTTTTAATGTAGTGTTATTAAAATACTTAAAGAAACATAAATAACAATAATTAAAATATTGAAGAACAATCTTGAACATTTTTTGGGTCATGTCAATTTTT
>JABUQX010074983.1:0-25000 GCA_015478945.1 Trachelipus rathkii | reverse complement strand
GGTCACCCAACACAATCAATCTGAAGCTCCTACTCACACCATCGAAAACAACACTCAGTCTATCCAAGAAAATCGCTCTCTCCTCAACATCACTCTCAGATGGATCATATGTCATAACCACACATACCTTAACCTTTTCAAACTTAAATTTACCCTTTTAGAATTCTAGTACTCACACGAACAAAATCTACCATAGCTATGTGCCACGTCACTCATCAGAATCGCAATTCCTTATCTCCCCCTCTCATTCTTTTCCACACCAGCACACGTACACACATTTCACGTCACACCACTCATCTTCACCGTTTAATTTCATCTTTGCACAGCAGTAATATGATTAAGTACTATGGTCGACATTGTAATTATTTATTAGCCAAAAACATTTCCTCGCAAAGCCATTTACCGCGTGTTTTCTGATAATTACATAAGAACCGATATAAAAACCCTTGTAAACCAAAACTATTTCGAAAGAACCTAATTTGAAAAACACTAGACTTCGTAGAACATAGAGGTTAGGGTTTAAATATTTATTGAATACCGGGTGCAGAAAAAAATAGCTTTTTAGTTAGTTATTTGCAACTTCCAACTATAACTTATTTCATAATTTCTGTCTAAAGGGTGGAGTATGTGCCTATGTAAACATAAACACTCCTGTAGCACGTCTCGAGAATCTCGAATCTTCCAACTTCGATGTTCTGTGGCTTAAAATCTTTCTTCCTTCTACTACAATAATCTTGTGCTTCTGCTATTGTTCTTTTAACAGAACAGATTTTCACGCCTTTTTTGAATATCTTACCACTTCTCACGAGACTGTTATATCTTCTCATCCAAATACTGAGGTCTTCTATTTGGGATTTCAATGTACACAAAACTGAATGGTTGGGGTCCTCTCATACTGATTTAGGTGGGGAGGAGGCCGAATCATTCAGCATTCTCAACGATCTGGAGCAACTAATTAAAGAACCCACACATATTCCGGATCGTACCAACCAATTCTTGAACACACTTGACCTATGTTTCACCACTAGTCCTTCTCTCTATAAATACACCATCTTCGCTCCTATTGGTAAATCAAATCAGAATCTTATATCTCTTAATTTTAATACTTTCTCTCCAACAGCTCCATCCTGCCCTACGCGTTTTTTCTGGCATTTTGATCGGGCCGATTGGGGGTTTGCGTTGCTTCTACGCTAACATAATTGGAAGTGACTGCTTGTCTTCTGTGACGCTTCGGACTCTGCCAAAAGGTGGGAGCTGATAATAGTTGATGGGATGAGTAGGTTCATCCCTTCTTCGACTAAATTTTTCTCTCCTCATAATTCATGGTTCGATCGCGCTTGTTCTCTGGCCATTAAGGCTAGAGACAGTGCGTATCTGGGGTGGAAAAATTCTCGTTCTCCCTTCACTCTTGCTAATTTTCGTTCAGCTAGGAATCGTTGCAGGGATACTCTTCGACGAGCATAAGCGTTCTAATACTGATTAAAATTTCCTATCCTCTTTGATTATCCCACACTGACAAATCTTTCTGGCCTCTTTGCCAAAAACATCTCCACTTTTGTAAATCTGCCTTTCTTTCTTTATTTCGATCTGATATTTCTGTTCGCTAATTCTCCAATGAAAAGGCCAAATCTCTTGGCTCTTTTTCCTCTAACTCAACCTGGACGATTCTGGCTTCCTCATCCATTCCTCCTCTCAGGTGTCCCTATGCCTTTGCTTATGATACCATTTGATCAGGTGCATGGGCTCCTGAATCTATGAACGTTAGGAGGCCGGGTGGCGCCGGATGGCATTCCTCCCCGAGTTTTGGAGGGAGTGTGCTTCGTGCTGGCCCCTCCCTCATTCACCTATCTCTCTATGTCTCAATACTGAACACTTTTCTCAGTGTTGGAGCACGCTCATGTCCAACCTTATTCCGAAAAAAGGAAGTCCCCTTGATCCTTCTAACTATCGCCCTATAGCTCTCACTCTTATTGTATTCTAAGATCTTTGAAACTCTCTTCAACTCTCTTTCTTAGATCATCTAGATTCTCATTCACTTCTTTCTCGATACCCAGTACGGCTTTCAGCGCTCGAGGTCTACTGGGATATACTTTCCTACTATCTTACTGATTTATGAATTTTCGCTCTCAGGAACTACGAGGGAGACTTCGGTGGTGGCGCTTGACATATCCAAAGCATTGCCGGGGTATGGCACGCGTCACTGCTCTTCAGGCTATCTCCTTTGGGTTCCTCCTTCTCTTGCTTACTTATGTCTAGTTTTTCTTTCAAATCGCTCAATATCGGCTGTTGTTGAGGGGCGACTACTTGTTCCTTTTCTGTCAATAGTGTGTACTCAGGGTTCTGTCTTATCTCCTACTTTATTCTTTACTTTTCATTATGATCTCTCACCTGCACATCTAACTCTATCCACTCATATGGCCGAGGACTCGACCCTTCATTCTTCAACTATTTCAATTTCTGCTCCTCTTTTACTTCTAGAATTGCCTCTCGTCTTAATCTTCCGATTCTACTTCTCGCTGATCTGGATTGGATTACCGGGTGGGGTCGTCTCAACATATTAATTCAATTCTTTAAAAACTCAAACTTCTACAAATCTCCCTCTCTAAGACACCTAACTTTCCTATCTCTTTCGACGGTTCTCTCGTCTCTCCTGTTGACAATATAAACATCCTTGGCCTTAACAAACAAAAAAAAATGTCTAGGAAACCTCACATCACAACGGTTGCTAGGGCGGCCTCAAAGAAAATGAGAGTTCTGTTTAGACTGCGAGACTTTTTTTTCTTTTCTCAGTTACTCCAGCTATATAAGGGCCCATCCGCCTTGTATGGAGTACTGCTCTCATATCTGGGGGGGGGCTCTGGTTTCACCCGGCTTTTGAATAGGGTCGAGTCAAAGGTCAAAAGACTTATAAACTTGTTTCTGTCAGTTTCCAGTTACTTGACCCTCTATCTTTGTGGCGCGATGTTGGTGTTCTATCTTTTTTCTATAGGTACCGCAGCGGCAGGTGCTCGGGGGAACTTATCACTCGCGTACCACCACCTTTACGTCGGCCTCGTAGTTATCGGGGTGCTGTGTCCGCGCATGAGTTTTGTGTTGATATTGGTTACTCCAGGCTAGTTCGCTGCGGTGCTTCCTTCTTTTCTGCCACCTCTGTTCTGTGGAATTCTCTTCCAGCTTCTGTGTTTCCTGCTGAATTTAATCTCCCCTTCTGCGTCTGTGCTCATCTGCGTAATTTACGTTAGCTGTAGACTTCTGAGGCGTGCAACACCCCCTCCTTGAATAGGGTTCTGCCCGTGAGTGGTGGTGACAACTGTAAAAAAAAAAAAAATTATAATTAGCACCTGGAGTGGACATGGTAAATGTTATTGTAACGTTGTAACCTTAGATGAAAATAAATAGTTTCCAGGTAATGTACAAATATTTAGCCGATGAAGATAGTGATCGAGTTGCAGACCAAAGCTTACAGTAAAGATAATTTTTTTTTTGTTAATTAGGTTCGATATATTTTGGCCTACTTTCTTGGTTTATTTTGGAATATTGATGAGTAACTGAACATATGTTCATTTATTAGTGTGCTTAAAGCAAGTACATGGTGTATTGGAAACTTGAATGCAAGGATTAGCCGTTATAGTAGTATAGTGAAATTTAGAAAAACATAAATTGTAACTTCTGATTTGTGAAAAAGGCATGACAAAAATGGAATGAATTGAAGTTTTACAACACTCTAGCACGAGTTATTCGAGATGAATATGGAAAAAATAAAATGCTACAAAATAGTAAATAACGATTAAGAAATGAGATTAAAAGGCTAGATTGAAGAAAACATAACTCAAGAATGCTCAAGTCTTAAAACGCAAGCAAGATTTAAAATTAAATGAGTATTGGAGAAGGGAGTAGGTCAATAAACCTGAAGATATGAGAAACTTCCAAATGTAATAAAAGGAATTTGAACTATAGCGAAAAAAAAGTAGGCGTGAAGGGCAAATTAAAACTAATTCGATACAATTACTAGTGAAATGAGGTGTCGAAGCAAAGTTGAGGCCTATCTCAAAGACTTAAGTCGACAGAATAAAAATTTGGTGCGGAAGTAAAGTACTTATCGTAAAATACGGACTTTTAATTAATAAATGATTCCCTTTATAAGGTAAAATACCTCCACTTATCTATTAAAGCTACCCATAAAAACAAATAAAAAGGTAACTATGATAAAAAGCTTTCCAAAAACTTATGTAAACAATTTATCTTTTAAAATAAAACGGAATTAATCAAGTAAATTACGACAGAATCTACAACAATTTATAGCGTGTAGTGTATGCAGTAACGTTTCTGACTCTTGAGGTGAGGATCTCTAATTCAATAACTAGAAAGAAACACTTTAGAGAAGCTCAACTCCTCGATTAATAATAATAATAATAATAATAATAATAATAATAATAATAATAATAATAATAATAATAATAATAATATAAAAATAATAATAATAATAATAATATTAATAATAATAATAATAATAATACAACGGTATAACCATTAAATAATGAAAGAGAGAAAGAAAGAGCCAAGATAAAGATATAATAATAACAACTTGATAACCGGTATAAAAATAAATAAATGATAAAAAACATACACATCAAATGGTACAGAGGGGGCGGTAAGGCTGGGCTTTCTTTTCGACGTTTGTCATGTTCTCCTACTGCTTTTCTTTTCCGATGCTTGTACAGCACCTTACCCCCAATCTTGGGGCAAAGAGGAAGGTGAAGAAAGAAAGAAAGAAGAAAAAACATTTTATTAAAAAAGTAAAAATTTGAAAAGCTTATTTAATAGCCACATCAAATTTAAAATTCCAAATTCCTGAGCCAGGACTGAATGATGTATCACAGATAACTTCAGTTTTTCTAGAATCATTTAAAACATGATGCTTCTTGAATAGATAAATACCTTGTCTTGTATTCATATCCCACTGAACCTGAAAGCAAAATGTAAAATAATAAATAAATATTAAATACACATCAAATTCAAAATACATCAAGATGTAAGAAATACAAATTACCTAAATTAAGTACAAAATGAAAGAAAGATGTTAAGAAATAAGCTTAAAATAGTTGATTATGATTAAATAACTACAAACTATGTTTTTTTCTAATCTTTATATGAAAATTAATAAAGATCACAAAAATATTAAAAATATATTAATATTAAAAATATATATATATAAATACTAAAAAATATTAAATATTAAAAATATTAATATTAAAAATGCTAAAAAAAAAAACAACTACCAAAAGAAAAATTGGAAACGTTATGACTGATACCAGACTACTACACAATGTGAAAAAAGTGTGGCAAACTTCACTAATATAAATCACACACGACACGACATTCTTGGCCACTTACATACATCATATGTTTGATTTGTTCACCACAATATGTAGAAGTTCATGAAGCAGAAAGAATTGAAGAAGAACATAGTGAACAGGCAGAAGAAAAAACCGAAGAATATGAAGTAGAAATTGAAGAAAAAAACACCATTAGTTAAAAAAGGAGAAAAATGGAAAATGGTAAATAAAAGCACTGAGGAAAAATTAAGAAAAAATATTAAGCAAAGCGGGTAAAGCAATAAATGGAGAGGTAGCTACAACAGAAAAAAATTAGACAATGATGAAATCAAATGGATTGATCTTCGTGAACACAAAGAGTTTGAGAGAATACCTGAAATTGAAGAAACATTTCTAATTAATTGTGAAGGAGAAGAGGTCTTAAAAGCTAAGATTAAAGAGTTCGTTAGCTGGAAAGACAATAGTGTGTACGAAGAGGTTGAGAGAGAGAAGGACAAATATTAATATCCACTAGATGGATTGTTACAAAAAAGATAAAGGAAGGTAAAAACATGTATGAAGCTAGATTAGTAGCAAGGAGGTTTGAGGAACAAAAGGGGGAGAATATGAATGAAGCACCGACATGTTCAGCCGAAGTTCTAAATGTAACTCTGGCAATCATAAATTACTTTCAATGGGAATGTAAAACAACTGATATTAAAACCGCTTATTTGCAAGGTAAACAAATTGGAAGAAATGTATATTTAAAACAATCTGGAGAAGCAAAGACACAAGGTGTTTGGAAACCAGGGTTGGTGATTTTTTTGATTTTTTTAAAAAAATCAAAAAAAATCAAAAAATCGATGATTTTTTTGATATTTTTAGGCACAAATTGCCTTTTAAATTATTTTGATAAAATTAGTAAATGATCCTAATTATTACCTTATTAATAATAAGTTTAGTAAATATATATAATTATTATTTAGTTTAATTAAATTATTTAAATTATATATATATATATATACTGTATAATATCTGAGTAATCTAATTTTATTTATTTCTTTATTGAATATGATTTGAAACTACATTGAAGAATTTGCTTATTATATATATGAAATATACCAGTACTTATCATTAATCAGGTGATAACTAGGAATAATTATTAATTTAGAAAAAAAAATTGCCTAAAAAATAAAAATAAATAAAAAAAATCATGATTTTTTCATAAAAAATTAATTGATTTAATCAACTGATTAAATCTATTTGATTTAATCAGTGCTTTTCCTGGTTGAAACATGCACAAATCTAATTAGATCAATGCCAAATCGTCTGAACAAGTCATAAAGAATCAGGGTTGGTGATTTTGTTGATTTTTTAAAAAAAATCAAAAAAAAATCAAAAAATTGCCTGTTTAATTATTATTTTGATAAAATTAGTAAATAATCCTAATTATTACCTAATTAATAACAAGTTTAGTAAATATAATTATTATTTAGTTTAATTAAGTTATTTAAATTATGTACCGTATATACTGTATCATATCTGAGTAATCTATTTATTCTTTATTGAAAATGATTTGAAATTACATTGATGAATTTGCTGATTATATAGATCAAATATACTTATCATTAATCAGGTGATAACCAGGAATTATTATTAATTTAGAATTTTTTTTTTGTAAAATTCAAAAAAATCAAAAAAATCATGATTTTTTCATAAAAAAATCAATTGATTTAATCAAGTGATTAAATCAATTTGATTTAATCAGTGCCAACCCTTTTGGAAACTAAAGAAAAGAGTATATGATTTAAGCGATGCTGATAGAGCTTGGTACGACAGCATATCAGAGATACTACAACAGGACACACAATTTTCTATTTCTATTTTTTATTGGAAAAGGGAAGGTATATTGAAAGGCATCATGTCTACTCATGTTGATGATTTTTGTTATGGAGGAGATGAAGAATTTCTTGAGGATGTAATAAAAAAAATTGAAAGAAAGAATCAAAGTAGGTACTGAGGAAAGAAATCAATTTAAATATATAGGAATACGGGTGGAACATGTTGGAAGAGATATACTTTTAGATCAAATTCAATATGTAAAGCAAACAGTGTCCTGAAAGAATAAGTTTCATGGAAGATAGAGAGCTTAAGGAAGATGAATTAACTAAATACAGAGCCAGGGTTGGCAGATTAAACTGGTTGTCGCAATATACAAGACCTGACTTGTCAGTAGAAGTAAGCTTCCTAAGTAAAAAATTTAACGGAGCAAGAACTAGTGGTATGAGAAGTTTAATAAAAAGAGAAAAGAAGAGAAAGAAGTAAATATTGCTTTAAATAATCATAAGGGAACCAATTTTGTACTGAAGGTGTAATGCAGATGCTTCTTTTAATAATGTAAGTTATGGAAATTATCAAATAGGATATGTCATATGTATGACAGATGTAGAAAGTAATAAATGTTCTTTAATGTTGAAATAAAAAATAGTCAAAAGAGTGTCAAAGTCAACTATAGATGCATCAGCACTGAGTGTGGGTGAAGCAGCTGATAATGCCATTTATATGAAAACTATTTGGGAAGAAATAAAAAATAACATTAAGATTAAGATAAAAACAGACATTAAAACTCTAGAGAAGTCTATTAATTCGCCAATGAAGTATTGAGCAGAGCATTGACCATAGTAATAGCGTTAAAATTTAGATCGTGATTGATCAATAAGGATCGCAATTACAAATTTGCAAACGATAGATAGAGAGAGAGAGAGAGAGAGAGAGAGAGAGAGAGAGAGAGAGAGAGAGAGAGAGAGAGAGAGAGAGAGAGAGAGAGAGAGAGAGAGAGAGAGAGAGAAGAGAGAGAGAGAGAGAGAGAGAGAGAGAGAGAGAGAGAGAAAGAGAAAAAGAAGCACCAGAGAGAGAGAGAGAGAGAGAGAGAGAGGAGAGAGAGAGAGAGAGAGAGAGAGAGAGAGAGAGAGAGAAGTTGAGAAAAAGAAGAGGAAGAAAAGAGAGAGAGAGAGAGAGAGAGAGAGAGAGAGAGAGAGAGAGAGAGAGAGAGAGAGAGAGAGAGAGAGAGAGAGAGAGAGAGAGAGAGAGAGAGAGAGAGAGAAAAAAGAGAAGAGAGAGAAGAGAGAGAGAGAGAGAGAGAGAGAGAGAGAGAGAGAGAGAGAGAGAGAGAGAGAGAGAGAGAGAGAGAGAGAGAGAGAGAGAGAGAGAATATAGAGAGAGAGAGAGAGAGAGAGAAAGAAAAAAAGAGGGAGAGAGAGAGAGAAGAGAGAGAGAGAGAGAGAGAGAGAGAGAGAGAGAGAGAGAGAATTAAGACATATAAGAATATAGAGACAGTAAGAAGCCACATGGGCCTATCGAGTCTGTCCCAGTCAACCCACTAACCAAACATGCTCATGCAAATCCACAAAGCACCCTAGGGCTTGTCAAATTACTGTAAATTAGAAAACTATTGCAATGCAGATTTCAATGAGCTTGTAAAGTAGCGGTTAGGTAAAATGAATTTTATTATGTTATTTAATATATTTTATATTTTCTAAGGAATAAATTATTGGGCCACCAAAGCCTCAAAATATTACTCATTTAAAGTATAAATTAAATGATGATTTCATTGTAAAATACGTATGAAGACCTGTTACACCAAAGAGAAGTTTAATGCCATACGAAGAAGAAAAAAATGAATTGAAAGACTGTTTACTAGTAAGTAAAGGGGGAAGAGTCTGATGTACATATAAAGGGGTTCGTTTGTGGCCACATCTGAATTAACTTGTGTGTACAAGACTTTAATTCGACATCACATATACTGTAGGTAATAACAACTCACTCTCATTTTATTTATTCTAAATTCACACTATCCTTTTTTAATCAATTATTATTATTATTATTATTATTATTATTATTATTATTATTATTATTATTATTATTATTATTATTATTCCAAGAAATAAATATATAAAATTGTATTGGTAAAAAAAAAAAAATCAAAAGTTTGTTCAACAAATATTTCAAATTCATGTAAAAAAATGAACAACAAAAAATCTTCCTGTCCTAAATCTTCCAATTACATAATAGCAATTCGGATATCACTTTAGTTTTATGGTCTTCACAATTTTCAGATTAGGTCTTACGTTATTTCTTAATTAGATTTTCATTAAATACTAACCAAAAATAAGTGCTCAAAGGTGTAAGTAGCCTTAAATATATCACATGATCAAACAAATGAGAAGCTAAACGATTGCTTCGGTTGTTCCAACCAATTACTTATTTATAAAAAAAAAAAAAAAAAAAAAAAAAAAAAAAAAAAAAAAAAAAAAACATTCAAAAGATCTTCAATACATTCTGGAAGTCTACGATATTTTTCCAATCTACTGCAAAGAATCTTTGGTTATGTAAAAATGTGAATAAATTATATAACTATAAATATACAAGCTTAGAAACTTGGTTGGATTGATATATCGCACTTAAAAGATTCTGTGTAAGAGATATTTTTTTTCAAACTTTTTCATCTATTTTAGAAAAATATGGTGAACCACCTTTAATAAAAATTCAAATCGGATAAAACCCATTCTAATAGATTCATGTTTTGTTAACTCTGTTTCCTCCGTTGTAAACTTTCACAAATCTATGTAAATATAAACTTTATTTTTTTAACATTTTCCAAATGAAAAATGTTACTTTTCAAAACTTTCTAAGGTCTAATGGGATATACATTAAGCATTACATATCTCATTAAAGAGGATAACGAAGTCATCTTTAAGATTCATACTGGAATTATCATCAAACAATTATTTTCTTTTAATATTTTACAAAAAAAAAAAATTCTTTAGGAAAATATGTGTGTATTATTTCATAATTGGCATTCATTAAAAATTTGAAATTTAAATTACAACAAAATTTGCAATTAAATCTTTCTCAGTCTGTAATTAATGTAAGGTACACATACCTGTTCTCCTATACTGACAGGGCATGTTGTACCTGTGCTGAGGACATCTTCAGAAAAATGCCAATCACACCACAAAGCCATTCCATTCAGAGTTCCAGAAGAATGTAAGGGTATAATATGTTGTGTCTCTAATTTCTTTTCCTGAAGAGTTTCAAGATTGAGGGGAATCGACACAAGTTGACAAGGATTTCCAAGGGCAATTGAAGGATATTCCCAAAGTGGTTGAGGTTCAACTGGTTCATCTATTTCATCGGAAGCTTTATCAATTAACTGTCAAAGAATTAAATATTAAAATATCATAATCCTTTTTATCGTTGTGGTAAATATTATTCTGCAAAATGTGTTACTTCAGCATTTAAAATGGTTAGGAAGAAATAAATTTTAAACCACATTCGATTGAAATTAATTTAAAAACGTTTAAGCAAAAAAAAATTTATAATAATACTAGTATACAAGAATGATTTGATAGTAGCTGTCAAAAAATATCTCTGCAAGTTTTTTAAATTTAAATATCTATCCTAATTAACAAATATTTCATTTTATTTAAATTTAAACATCTATCTTAGTAAACAAATAATTTATTTTATCTTTCACATTGCGGCATGAAGAGGAATGAAGGAAAAACTTTTAAGAAATTTATATGACAGGCCTAGCAAGCCGGCGAAGTGAAAAAATAAGGAGAATATTCATCTTTCAATGGTCTTAATGATGATAATAAACAAACTATATTGAAGTTAGACATTCTGCAATAATTATTATTTTATTATTAATTAATAGCAATAAATATAAGCGAAAATCCTTATGACTGACAAAATGCTTTGGTTCTCAAAATATTAAAATTAACTTAATTTTTAAATGTAAATTTAAATTTCGAAATTTCTTAAAAGACGTTTACAAATTAAGTAAAGTAGTGATGTAAAAATAGCAAAGAACTTTGTATCTTTTTCTTCTGAAATTTAAAATGAAATTTATTGACTAGTATCAACAGGTACAAAAGCTAATATATCAAGAGCACTGGTTTATACACGTTTCAAACTTAAGTAGAGACTATTTTCAAAACTGTAATGTATATTTTATCTAACCTTATCAAATGGTCTCATATCAAAACCACAACAAGTATCAAGGGGATACCTAATCTTCCATAAGTCCCTAAACTCAACTGGTACACCCCATAATGTCATTTTCTGGGGTAAAACGTCAGCATTTTCGGCAAGCAGATGAACACAAGACTTCAGCTGATACAAGAACTGAATAGAGTGCCAAGGAAGTACAGAAGTTTCGAAGTATGGCTCACAAAATACAAGAGATATCTGTTCATTTAAAATATTAACTAACAACTTGTTTAAATCCTGATGGAGATGCTTAAATTTTTAATGTTGTATTGAGATATATTTGGTATTTAATTTCTTAATTTAATATAATAGTTTTGTATATCTTTTATAAATTTTGCAGCTTATTCTTAGGTACTCAGATTATGTAGGTTATAGCAAAAATTATTTGTTAATGTTTGTGCATAAAATGTGCCCTAGTGCCTCTTAGCTATTTAGAAGTGGATTGAGTCAGTAAAGGAATGCCTGGAAGAGAGGAATGTGAGTTTGGCAGAGGCGAGAAGAAAGGTGCATAATAATAATACAAGAGATATCTGTTCAATTAAATTATTCACTAACAAATTGTTGTTATTCATGTTTTAATTTCACATGAAATGGTTAAAAATAATTTTGACTATCCTGAAATTACAAATATTTAAAATTTAATAAATTTACAAAAATAATAAATTCTGAGTTTTCAATAAAATGGCACCAATAAAATCCAAACAAGAAAATAGGTAAGAGGCACTATGACACATTTCAGGCACAAACATTAACAAATAATTTTTGCTATAACCTACATAATCTGAGCACCTAAGAATAAGCTACAAAATTTATAAAAGATATACAAAACTATTCAATAAAATTAAGGAAATAAATACCAAATCTATCTCAATACATTAAAAATTTAGGCATCTTCATTATGATTCCAAACAATACACGAAAAGGAAACAACAACTTTTTATTTATTTTAAAAACGGTTACCATAGCAACGCGTGAACTAACCTTTTCAATAATATTTTCTAATTTAACATCTGTTAAAGATGATGTCAAAATGGTTATTCTATCTGACACTTCATTGAATTCTATTTTCTGGGGGGGAAACACTTCATTGAATTCTATTAAACTGGTTGAATACTTTCGGGACGGTAGAACTTTCTTTTATGACATTTAAAATATCTCAGCAGCTTTAATAATAATAATAATAATATAATAATAATAATATAATAATAATAATAATAATAATAATAATAATAATAATAATAATAATAATTAAAAAGACAATTCCTACAGCTTTATTTTAACTAAACCTCAAAACTTTTCTGTGATCCATCTCCGTCTCAACCCCCTCCTCCTCCACCCCCTTAGATCAAATCACTCGAATAATTCAACCAAATTTTATACTTCCTATATAGCGTTCTTATTTTTCCTGCTACCTAGGATGCAAACGAGAGATCGAACTTTACCCCTTGGCCTGGCAACTCAGTCGCACCACTCCTATGTCACAAATGTTTCTTTCTCCTCTATAACTTGCTTATAATAATAATAATAATAATAATAATAATAATAATAATAATAATAATAATAATAATAATAATAATAATAATAATAATAATAATAATAATAATAATAATAATAATAATGATCTTACTTACCTAACTTGGCCACAATAATTGCCAAATAAGCAGAATCTCCCATAAAGAGGCACACTGTCTTCTTATTCACATATTTTTTCAATGCCCGAAGAAGCAGTGACCTTCGAGAAGGGTCATTTAGCTGACCCAGACGACTCCTAGCAGTCAATGCATGAACACCACATTCACAGATTGGTCTTTCACGTGCTCCTTCTTTTAAACTATTAAAAAATTAAATGATTATTATAGTATCAATCCAAGATGTCAAATTAAATTAAAATTTTTCTTATTGTAGATAATTTTTTTCGACCTGTATTATTTGATTGACATAACATTTAATTAAGATTCTCCATTGCCTTACCTGTCATCTTTCGATAGACTGAACCATAAACTATATTCATCGTGCGAGGATATTAAAGAAAGCTTTTCCGATTTATTGACTGAGAGCGTTTTAGGGAAATAATAAAGGGCTTGCATCCAATGATCTCTCCAAGGAATGTCTGAACTTTTGGCTTCAGTATTCCCTAGATAATTGACATGAAACGATGATTAAATTTCAAATTTTAGTATATTTAAGGGAAGCTACGACTAAAATATTCATCCAATAATGTAAAAATGATGATCAGGACTCTCGGCCAAAAAAAAAAAGAAAAAAAAAAAAGAAAAGAAAAAACGATAGGTTATTTAAATTTGATCTCAAATATAACTCGGTGGGTATTGAAAATAACTAATCTACCCTTCGTTAAAGGATGGTCCCACAAAGGTGCACAACTTAGAATTATTTTCCTTTGAGGGTCCATTTTCAGGTCCCACCACATGAAAACGGCGTCGCAATTTCCAGATGATAAGCTCTCAAATGAATTAAGAGTGTCTCTTTTCTTAACGAGAGGTATGTTTCTGCCACTCCAATCAAACCTGTTTTTGAAAATATTAAATGATACAATGACCTTATAAATTTCAGAGAATTTCAAAAAATCACAAAATCTTCAAATGAAAATATTTTTCAGGGTCCAGTTGGGAGAGAATAAATAAATGAATAAATAAATAAATAAAATGAAAAAAAACTGAAAAAAACGAAAAAAACATGAAAAAACATGTTTTTTCCTGAAAAAAACATGATTTGAAAAAACGGTTTTTTTCCCCAACCCTAGGCCGGAAACGCACCGTTTCCGAGATATAGCGACATACAAATGGTACCAGAAACCATGTGTAACGCGCACAGGTTTACATTGGTACCTATCGGATTTGCAATACACATAGTGAGATACAATGTGTATGAGATACCTAATTGATATAACTTTCGTCGATCGAAAACCGCACGTTTCCTAATAAAAGCAGCATAGTTGCCATAAACGGTACCAAATCCTAATAATAAAATTAATAATATTAACAATAACAATAATACTAATAATAGTATTATGAATAATAATAATAATAATAATAATAATAATAATAATAATAAATAATAATAATAATAAATAATAGATAATAGATAATAATATAATAAATAAGACAATAATATTTTGAATATAATAATAACAGTACTGATAAAAATGCAAATAATATTTACGACTAATAATAACAGAACATATATCAGAATTTCAGTTGGACGACCATATTTGTGGTACCCACCAAGAGTACACAGTTCGACGACGTTGTTAATTAATTATGAATGGAGAACATATCGTTTACGAAATTCCTATTCCGACATCGTACATGGCGACCATGGCTGAACCGCTTGACAAAACAGAACCGTAACCTATAGTTTGGAGACACATACGTAAACTAGTTTATTCCGTATCTCGCCATTGTAATACAGAGATAGTGGAGCACCTTTTGTAATATTGAACAAGCTAAGGCGTACCCATTTCAGGAGCAGGCGGATATGTTATTTACACATGGGAAACCAAACGGTAACGGTAGGGAGGCCGCACGGTTATATTTAGACACCTACCCAGATCGTACTCAACCACACCATAGCACCTTCGCAAGCATTTATCGACGATTGTGTGAGAGTGGCACTCTTGTACCAGCAGCGGCCGAACGAGGACAATCACAATGTGTTCGTACACCCGCCGTAGAGGAAGATATTCTTGCCATAGTTGACAGGAATCCCAGCGTTAGCACGAGACAGATTGGCCAGCGGACCGGCGTCTCTAATACCAGTGTGGAGAATACTGCAAGAAAATTTGCTGCACCCATATCACCTTCAACGTGTGCAGGGATTGTCACCGGCAGATTATGTACCACGATTACGGCTCTATCAATGGTTTCGGCGTCACATCATTCCACGAAATAAAACGTCCTTAATCCTGTTCACAGATGAAGCCTGTTTCGGTAGAGACGGTATCACTAACCATCATAGCAACCATGAAATAATGCAAGTACGGCACCAGCAACAGTTTCGCATAAATGTATGGGCCGGTGTTCTTGGTGACTATCTTATCGGACCATATGTTATTCCGGAGCGCTCAACAGCCAGGTTTATCTACACTTCCTACGGCATACGCTCCCAACCCTTCTAGACGATATTCCGTTAAATATCGTGCGAGACATGTGGTTTATGCATGATGGTGCCCAGCCTCATTTTAGCGCTCAAGTTCGGGGGTACCTTAATGGTAAATTCAACAATAGATGGATTGGTAGAGGTGGTTCGGTGCCATGGCCAGCACGTTCACCCGATCTCAACCCCTTAGATTATTACTTATGGGGACACCTGAAAAGCCTTGTGTATAATGAACCTGTTGCTGACGAAGCTACTCTACACCACCGTCTATTAAACGCCTGTCAGGACATTCGGCAACGAGCTGGAACATTTGAGACTACTTCAGTCAATGACAAGGCGTGTAATGCCTGTATTACCTCTAGAGGTCAGTTTGAACATAAAGGAAAATGGAATACAAAACAAATATACTGTACCACGTAACGTTTTGCATTACTATGTATGTACCTGTAATAATAAATGTTTCATTATACATTCCTATTTGCTGTCATTTTATTGTTCTTATTCCTAACAGTAAACGCCTTTCATCGATTAAACACACGCTAGGCAAGTACTACCGTTATTAGTATTACTAGTAGTATTAGTAATAATAGTATTGGTAATGTATTATTTTCTACTGTACTGTCATTAATGTGTAATATTAAATGCGTATAATAAAATACGTGCAACTATGTTACAAGCAGACCATTGCGTGCTAAACCTAACAGGAAAGGTGAAGTGGTACCTTTCTTGTACCATTTGTATGTCGCTATATCTCGGAAACGATGCGTTTCCGGCCATATATGTATATAGGATTTAGGCTCTATTTTCGTTTGACCAATGCCCCACCAAAGTTTGTCGGTCTATTCCTGAAACACCCTTTATATGAATACTTGTAAATACGAAATTCAAATTTTATGGTTTGACTCGTTTTCTAACGTTTGCAATGATATATATATATATATATATATATATATATTATATATATCTTTACTATATATATATATATATATATATTATATATATATAATATATATATATATATATATATATATATATATATATATATATAATAACTTATATCTCATATCACCTACTGTGTGGGGGAGAAAAGGAATTGGCCACATCGTATGTCCTGCGTGTTCGTAAGAAGGCGACTAAGGGCGTGATAGTGGAATTGGTGCCACTACCACCTATCTCTAAGCTAGGAATTGCTGATGCACGCCTCGGAGATGGTCTTGATCGCCGTAAACGAACCTATAATTTTTGGTCGAAATTGTATGAATCGTATGGGTTTATGCATGGAATGTCAGAGGAAATAAATGTTGAGGAAGAAGATGAGAGAGGTGATTGGATGTATTTAGAAACGCCCATTTTAAATTAGCTGCTAGTAACCGAAACAAAGATGAAAGGAACCGGTGAAAAGAGTGGATGATGGTGTGAAATGTGTGTTGTCTGGTGTGGAAAGGACAACATATCAATTGATGAGTGTGACTTGTGGTACAAGAGCTATGGTAGACTTTATGTGTCGCGGCTAAAAAAAAAAGGTCAAGGGTTAATTATAAGTTTTTGAAAGGTCACATTGTAGTGGGAAGATGGATCCATCTGAGGGAAACTATAGAAGAGAGTACGATATTTTTGGGATAATCTGAATGATGTTATATGGGATGGGTGGTAGGAGCTATCAGATGATGGATTGCAGGGGACACGAAATGGATTGGATAAATGATCCAAAAAAGGGATGGTATAACAGGTGGTTTGTAGGTGTCGGAAGAGAAACTGGGATGGATAGGGAAGGTGAGTTGATTTCTAAGTGAGTAAGTTAAATTGATAGTACACCCCTCCTGGATTAGGGCTCTGCCCGTCCCGTGAGCAGGTGTGTTAAAAAAAAAAAAAAAAAAAAAAAAAAAAAAAAAAAAAAAAAAAAAAAAAAAAAGTATACTTTCTTTAAACACAAGAGGATTCCATAAGTATACTTAGAGTTGGTGTAGGTAGAGATGGTATCGAAGTAAAAGTATGATTGATTTCGCTGCTGTTGAGTCAGAAAGGAGATACGCTTGAAGTATTGTATCTGATGTTATCTGAGGGATATTAGGGATGGGATTATCAGAATCATTATGTTGTTCTATGTTAAAATTTAAGATTAGTAGGGGACTTGAAGAATAGGAGAGGAAGTGGTACGGAAGGAAGTGGGTTAAAATTAAAGAGTGGAAGTAACGTGAACAAGTAATAAAAGGCACAGGATAAAGATATTAAAGAACGCGACTCACAAGTAATCAAAGTGAATGTGAAACACAGTTGAAAATGAACAAAATCCTGCAGCACATGAAAGAGAAAAGTAATCTGTTAGCAGAATTGCAAAAGAATATGTGGATTTGCTAAAGTAGCCATCATTCAAAATGTTAACAAAGTAGAAGAGATTCAATGAAAGATTTGATGCAAGCAGAGATTAAAAGTAAAAAAGAAGGATGGTTGAATGTATTAAAGGTAGTGATGGGACGATTTAATCGTTATCGTCAAAAACCAGGGCATATTTTATATCATCGTCATCGGCAATTTCTCCCGATACATAGAAACAAATAATTAAGAAATTTAATAAAAAATAATATCATAAAACTCAATAAATTAATATATATAATATAATAAATTAAATACCAATAAAATAAAATCATAAAAAATTATATAACGATTAATATATATATAATATATATTATATAATATATAATAATATATATATATATAATATAATAATATATAATAATATATATTATATATATATATATATATATATCTTCTTTCTTTCTTTTCACCTTCCTCTTGCCCCAAGATTGGGGGTAGGTAAGCATGATACAAAGCATTCGAGAAAATAGAAAGGTGGAAGAACAGAGGACCAAACGTCGGAAAGAAAGGAAAGACTTACCGACCCATCTGTACCATTAATTATTGAGAACTCGTCCACAGACAGAAAATCCACCCTAGAGCATCAATGTAAGGGTTCATCGCGCGACGGACCCCACTATGTAAAATCGTCAATGTAAAGGGTCATCCCCCTCACAAAATTCGGCCATAAACTCCAACAAACCCCGCCATATACTCTCCTATACATGGCACCATTTTTCTCGCCTCTGCACAAACTCACATTTCTCTCCTTCAGGACATTCGTTCACTGACCTCAATCCACTTTCCTCTTCGGTCTCCCAGCCGGTCGGTCCCCAACACACTCCACCACTAACATCCGCTACCACCACTACCATACATCCTTATCCACCATGACCAAACCATCTCAACAATACTTTCATTTATTCTCTCATTTACCACCTTTCTTCACACCACACCACTTTCTAATACGAAATCATTCCTACCATTATCATTTCTTCTCACACCTAGCACACACCTAAGAATTGTCCATCTGAACACAATTAGAACTTTAAATAGATCTAATACTTCTTCTATTCCACAAACCAAGTCTCACTACCAACAATAACAGGTAACAACATACCCCATGTAAGACCTAGCACACTCAAGACTTAGTCCCTTTGCATTCACAACGATTTAATTGTCCCACCAGCCACCTTCCTGCCATTCACAACTTTCCTACTACACTCTGATCATCCGTTTCCCTGTTCATCCAACATATACCCTAAATATTTTAAACTCCAGACACTTGTTCTAGCTGCTTACCAGATCTAACATAACTTCACACTTGAGGAGTGTCCTCACTCACAACATAACCTTCTCTTATTCCACGTTACTTGTGCAAAGCCCCTCCTTTCCACACACCCTGCCAAATTCCCTCTATATAAATCCTCTCAAAACTCTCTTCAGATTCGCCCCACAAAACCAAATATCCGCATATAATAGGATAGGGCACCTCCACTCAACTCCAATTCTCCACCATTCTAACACCATTTCCCCTGCCATCCCCACCTCAAATTCTTTCATAACCCCATCCATATTACAATTGTAACATAGGAGACATAACACCCAATGTCTTAACTCCGTATTAATCCCATAACCAAAACACCTTGAACACCAATAATATATTCTTAACAGCATTCACTTACGCATACCATACTTTTGATTCCATCTTCAGAAGCCTACCACCAACACATATTACTAACACCTGCCATAAAGCTTCCCTATTTAACTCTATCATACGCCTGTTGCAAATCCATAAACCTAAATACAATTTATCTTCTTCTCCCTCATTTTCTCAATCATTTGTTCTAATGTAAAGATTTGATCCACCATCCTCTACCACTTCCTAAACGCACCAATTGTTCTTCACCAATCAGCCCTCAGTCACTCTGACGCACTCTTTCGACCAAAAATACCAGCATATACCTTCCCTACACACTCAAAAAACTTATTCCCATATAATTTCTACAGTTCCCTTTTCTCCCTTACCCTTATAACAAGGGTTACTAATTACTGCTCTCCCACAATCCCTTGGAACTATACCCTCCATATAAACGCTCTTACTTATCAAACTTCCAAATACCAATCAAGAGAAATAAATATCAACATAACTCTTGATCATTATCACTAAGATAATTTCATCTATACCTGCAGAATTAACCATTCTTCAACTTTCTCACCCTAACCCTTACATTCTCCCTTACTAATAACTTCTCCCCAAAAATACCTATTCCTTCTTGCACCATTCAAAACCGCACACATTCACTAACACCTCATTCATTACTGTTAATATTGTGCAGATTTTCGAATGTTCTGTTCTTTCCACACTTCCCCTCACATCCATTTCATCAGTTACAAAAGCACCATCCCTTATTCATATTTCTAAGCAGATTTCCCTTATCTCATTCTTACCTTTTCGCGCTTCCTATCCAGAAGAAGCTTCCATTCCCTTGTATGTCCTCTATCATCCTCCTTCCAAACTGTTCAATATTAATAATATTTTTCTCCTACGTTTACACCTTTTAGTATTTCTTTTTTACCTCACACTAATAACTAATTACCAAGGGCATCCTTTCTTTTTGAGTCTCTACTCATTTTGCTTTATAGTACATTCAACCGCTTCATATTTTACCTCTTAACGCTTTCATCACCTCTTCATTCCACCATTTCACTATTTACCATTCTTACTTCCTACTTCTTTTGCACTGCTAACACTTCCTTTAGCCAACTACTAACAATGCTTCCTTCATTTGCCCCAGATTGCTCAGTATCAACTTGTTCACCATTCAACCGTTTACTAGCGACCCTACATAACTTATCCTTAATTATCTTGCACACTCACTTCTCACTCTTAATATTTACCCTCTTCCTTTCCGTATCACTTTCCTCTCCATCCAAGCCCACTAACTTAATTCTACATAGAACAACATAAATGATCCGATAATCCCATTCCTAAGCCCCTAACTGGATTTTAACATCCAACACATACTTCAAACATTCACCTACTCTTCACCAACAAACATAAATCAACATACTTCTTCACTTCGATTACCATCTCTACCTAACCAACCAACTCTAGATCATTACTTATGGAAATCACTCTTGTGTTAATAACAGAAAAGTAATTAACTTACACACATTACCTCTCTCTATCACAGAAAATTCATCACCTTCATACCATTCTCATGTTTCTCCCGCCACCCCAAAACCACCTGTCATATACCATCCCCTTTTTTGATCACCATATCCAACCATTCAGGTCCCCAAACACTATCAATCTGAAGCTCCTACTACCCCATCCAAACATCATTCAGATTATCCCAAAAAATCGTACTTCTCTTCAACGTTTCCCTCAGATGACCATACGTCACAACCACACGATACCTTGACCTTTTCAACATTAAAATTGTAGCATTAGAATTCTTACGACTCAACAATCAAAGGTCTACTCAATGCTCATTTACCACAGGTCACGTTTCATCAAAACTCTGCAACTTCCTTCTCTTCCTCTCCTTCTTCTTACCACACCAGCACGCACACATTTCACATAACACCACTTAATTTCACAGTTTTCCTTCATCTTTGTTTCAGCACAGCGAGCAAATCAAATTTGCCCTTTCTAAATACCATCCATCATATTCCTCTTCCTCTTGCCTCCTCAAATATTAATTCCTCATGACATTCCATAGATACCCATACACGATCATACAATTTCGCCGAAAGTTAGAAGGGCGTTTACGGCGATCACGACCTTCTCCGAGCCTTGCATTAGCATTCCTGGCAAGAAATACGTGGTAGTAGGCAGCCAACCAATACCACCGCCCCATTAGTCTTATATTATTATATATATAAATATATAATATATATAATATATATATATTATAATATATATATTATATTATATAATAATTATATATTATATATAACTTACCACTAATATATATATACTAATTTAATAAAATATATATAATTAATAATATATAATATATAATATATATAATAATATATTATATATATATATATATTATACATATTACTAATATATATTATATATTAATATATATATTATATTATTAATATATATATTATAATATATATATATATATATATATATAATATAATATATATATATTATATAATAATAATTAATTAATATATTTATATTATTATATGTGAAGTATAAATGTCTATGGTATATATGACTCTGCTATTGATTTCACGAAGTGGCTTAATGGTTCGGACTCTCTCGTGTACTCTATCTGACGATTTAAATGACTCCAAACACACTATATCCATCCTGACAATAGTCTTAGTGAACCCTATGTAGAGAGCACTACCAATCTTTTATCCTACGATAATTTTATACGCATGGCTACTTATATTCCACACCCACTCACACATCTTCTTTAGACAACTATCTACAAGTACATCTTCCTATTCCCTTAGGTGAATACTCCTGGAGGAGCATGGACAAATATTTGCTCATACATCATGATATCCTGCGTGTACGACTATGTGTACGCGAAACATCTCAGCGATTGCTGTCAGGTTTTAGGTAGTTATAGTTGCTTTTTTTTTTTATCTTCTAACTAACCACCTAATATTCTTATTGGGCAGGAATGCATAACATCGCATGGCTCAGAGAAGGTTCTGTAGAGATCCGCTGATAAGCGCGCGAGCAGTAAGTACTTAGTCTTATCGGCTGGGAAAATTGTATGTCTATGAATCAGCGTATGGTGCTAACACTCGGCTACATGTCATGCTAGGACCGATAAAATTGTTTGAGAAGAGGAGATGAGGTGAACAGTAGACAATGTATGGTTAGAAAGTAGGGCACACTCATTTGATATAGCTCTGTCGTGACTGCAACTACACCAGAATGTTAAAGAAACGGCCGTGACATCAGCATGGAGATCCGCGCCCGCCTTGAAAATGTCAACAAGTTCTTCGATATGTACCATGAGCTTGTGTTTAGTGTATTACAGGTGTGAATAGGATAATGTAAGTCGCCGCAATGAGGGGGATTCATCCCGCATAACCCTCCGCTCTAGTTACTGGAATTCTGTTGTATGATAATGTTCCCCATTTCATCAGCGTGCCTCTCGTGGTACGCTGCGCTCAAGCCTATAAGGCACCGCATCCCTTATGTGTGTCGCTCGCGCGATCGTGCAATACACTTTACAGGATACTCAATTTAATAGTATTGAATAGGTAAATAGATAATATATTATATAGTTGTATGACTAATATTGTGTATCTCCATCATGAGTATATATAATATATATAGGTTATATGATTGTCTTAGAGTAACCAAGAAATCTTTCTTACATTTAGTTCTGAATTTATTTATGAGAAATTGTCGATGAGATGGAGTAGGGGATTTAGTCACATTTACCTAACTATATTCTGTCCACCTAATGATTTTTATATTTTTACTAGTATGTCACCTACCACTCACAATAGTATCAGATGCCACTATTTATATGTCAACAGAAGAACTCGAGGGAATGTAGACGCTCAAAAGTTCAGCTCACTCTCTCGCGCATAAAGAATCTAGCGCATAGATAGTAGCCACAGACGCAACCCTTTAAAAGTGAGGGAGTTAATTCAGCAGGACATACACAAGACTACTCGAGAGAACAGATAGGTGACCGAACAAATAGCTCCAGCGGTAGTGCGGAAAAGCAATCGCACGTGTGCTACTCAGATACCTACGAAATCTGCCTGGAGGTAAAATGTTCTTAGATTAACCAATATCTAATCCGCGTCACGATAAACGTACAACATCCTTGTTGCTATGAGAGGGATTGTCGATACGTATATTTAATGTTCTCCTCTGAATGTCACTTGTGCACACTCTTTCAAAAAGGTTAGCTCAATTTCACCTAGATGATTTCAATATGAGATTAATATATTCTTATGACTACGAGTGAACAGCTATAGTCAATTTTGGCCTTGATTACAGTAAGTTAAATTAAAAACAAAATAACTCTACTTTAGATTCAACGTTCTGAAAATATTTAATATTTTTCTCCTATTTTAATATATATATATATATATTATTACTATATATATATATTATATTATATATATATATATAATATATATAACCCTATTACCTCAAAAAGCGTAAGTGTGAAACCATAAGAGTCACCTACCACCCAGATATGATGGAAGCATACTCCAACAAGGCGGATGAATGAATCCTTGTTTATTAGTGGTAATGGCATATATGATATAGAGATAAAATAAAATTTAGTATCTTAGCTAAAGTATTCTACATGAAACTCCCTCTAATGTTTCTTTGAGGCCGCTACGTATCTAATATATTTAAATACCTTTAGAACCTAGTATATGTGACATATGAGTGTGTGTCAGCAAGACATTTGAGTATTTGTTCCTTATGTTTGTAATTATGATGGTCTCCATAGGAGGATGATTAAAATTATTGTCAACTAGGTAGAGCGAGTCATTGTCCGTTGTGCACATTATAAGAAAGATAGAAAGAAAGTAGGAAGTAAGTGTGTTAACAGCGGATTTTTGGGTGTGTAAAAGGTGTTTAAAAGAAATTGAATTTTACTCAAATGAGATAATTGTACGACCCATCTCACACCAGGAGAAAAATATTTTTCATCAATCAGCGAAATAGAATAGGAAAGTTTAAACGAAAGGCAATTCTAGATGTAAAAAGATGAAGCAGGAACTGACAATTGAGTTGAAAGACATGAAGCGAGTTATCGATCATCATAAGCATTATATGATGATGGTGAACTTTTTAGATGTACGAAAGTTAGATTGGCAATGCATCGGCACATGAACGCGTGTAGAAATGCATATATATGAAAGTGAATAGAGTGTAGGTAAATAATATGGGAGCTTTCAGCCTTAGGCATAGTAAGATACAGAACCTGAGGAACACCACTTATTAGACAACAATGAGACTATCGCCAGTGACAATGCTGGACAACCATCTCAAAACTAACAGACCTATACTTAATTCATATGACTGTATTAGCAAGAAAAGCAGTAAACATAATTAAAGCAAAGAAAGAGATTTAGTAATTAAGCCAAAGGTGTATGTGAAGTTGTTTTATATAACTAGAATGATCTTTCCTCTCTCT
>JABUQX010074982.1:15000-24025 GCA_015478945.1 Trachelipus rathkii | reverse complement strand
CTGTGTGTCTGTGTGTGTGTGTCTTGTGTGTTGTGTGATCTGGGGTTGTGTATAAAGTGTCTATGGTGAGCGTATGTTAAGTGTCCTATGTGGTAAATGTAGGATCAGAAGTGTCCTATACAGATTGATTCATCATGTGTTTAGTAATGTGTTGATTGATATGTGAAGTGTCTAGGTGTATGTGCGTATAAGTGATCATAGTTTGTGTATAAGTGTCCATAGTGCAAGTGGTCTAGTGAGTATGTGTAAGTGATATGCTATGCGGTAATATGAATAAGTGTTCTATAAGTGCATAGTGTAATGTCTATGGGAAATGTAAAGTGTCTATGGGTAAATGTTAAGTGTCTATGGTTGAGTGCAAGTGTGTGTATAAGGTGTCATAGTGAATTGTGTGTAAGTGACCATAGTGTGTAATAGTGCATAGTGTAATGTAAATTGCGTGGTGAGTGTAAGGTAATCTGTGTGTGTGTGGTAAGTAAATCTGTGTGGTGTAAGTAAATCTAAGTGCTCAAAAAATAGGGTTCTCCAAAAATTTAGGGTTCTCAAAAAAAGGGTTCTAAAAAATTAGGGTTCTCAAAAAAAAATAGCGTTCTCAAAAAATTAGGGTTATCAAAAAATTGGGTTCTCAAAAAATTGGGTTCTCAAAAAATTTGGATTCTCTAGGGTTCTCAAAAATAGGGTTCTCAAAAATTATTTTTTTCTCAAAAAATAAAAAAAATATTATGTGGACTGGGTTTTCTCACAAAATTTGGTTACTTCAAAAAATAATTTGGGGAACTTGGGGACACGTTTACAACGACGGTTGCTCTCGCCAACCGCTTTGGCACAACCCTGTCTTCGAAGGGTTGCAAAAATTAGGGTTCTCAAAAAAATTTGGAGTTCTCAAAAAAAATTGCGGAGCGTTCGTTCTCACAAAAAATTTGGAGGGGTTTCCATAAAAATATTCTTATGGGAAGTTCTCAACAGTAAAATTCAAATGGTTGCCCAAAAGAGTTTCAATCAAGGACCCAAAAAAGAGTCAAGGCCAAAATAGGTCGCGGTCAGAAAAAGGTCAAAAAGGGGGAGGAGCTACGTCGTGCAATATAGCTCCCCTACTACTAACGTTCTTAGCATATTTTTCAACAATATTTTTGTAATTTGGATCTTTCTTGTTTGCACGGAAGTTTTTCACAACGTCTTTGAATGCTCGCTAATCTTTTTTTCTGTTTCTCCCATCTTTGTTTCAAATAGGCCATCCATCATAAGTTTTCGAATGTCTGGACCGACAAATACTCCTTACTTTAACTTGCCTTCTGCCAAATTAGGAAACTTAGGTGCAAATATATTTAAAACATTTCCCATCTTTTAGTATTGTCTTCACATACAATTTCATCAATCATAATTTTATGTGAAGTGGGGGAGTAAAACTAAACTCCTTTTTACATTATTTATCCCAGGCTGTAGGGATTTCTGAGCTGCCACTCATCTTTATATAATGCTAATTCCTATCACGGTTATCCCATTCACATAGAAAACAAGGAAGCTTTGTGTGTCCACTTTGTTGTCCTAGTAAAAGAGAGAGTACCTTTAAATCGCTAAAAATGGTTCAATCATGGCATGATTTTTCTATTTAAGTCTTGTTAGGATCATCTCCAAATTTTCATAACAATCTTTCAAATGAACAGAAAGTCCCACAGATAAGGAAGGAATCATACCTACTTCTGTTATAGAGAAGTACAAGTTTGAGACTTCGAGGCGATAAGGAGTCGCCAGTCGTTTGTATTGAAGTCAATATTGAAACATTTATGAGTCAATGAACATTTGAGCAGTACACTAGATCGTCTCTTTATGAGAAAAACAGTTCAAATTCGTCCTCTCTATCTCTAAATCATGAAAACGACGTCCCTTTAGCTAACAGATGTTTTTCCTTCAACCGTGAGCCTAAAAGTTCTGCCGAATCTTTACGGAAGCCCAAGTCTCTCACCAAATCATTCAATTCGGACTATGTGAAGAGCAATGGTTCTTCACAACCGGGATTATAAACATCATCTTGGTCACTATTGTTATCACAAGATTTACTCTCTCTTTCCTGATCATCACAAACATCAACTAAGTTTGAAAATTAACAGGTATTCCTACCCCATAGGGCACAGGACGTATTGCGGATCTTACCTGTGGATACATAATATCCTTTTTCTTTTTTAAGTTAAGGGGAGACAGTTTCGAAGTATCCGATATATATATATATATATATATATATAATATATATAATATATTTTTTATATATATAAATTATATTTATAATAAATATTATTGACATAGATAACTAATTTAGTATGTTTTTCATAAAGTATATCTTAATATAATAATATATATTAATATAATATGATAATATATATATATATTATATTAGATATATTATATTATATATATATAAAAATTATATATGGATATAAATTTATATCTTATATATACATTATAATATATATATACTAATATATATATATATATATATATATATATAATATATATATATATATATATATATAATATATATATATATATATATATATATATATTATATATATATATATCAATATTTAAAAATAAAATTTTTTTTATGAATAACCATTACATACTTTAGAATCTTGAAATAAAAAAAATAACTTTTCGTTTTTTTTTTATTTGGGGGAAAGGGGAGATTTTTTTTACTCATAAACAGAAATTCTCATAAAATCTTTAATTTTAAAGATATTTCAACCCTTTTTGCATCAAAAAAACTCATGTGATGTTAAGTAGTAAAATTCTTTTAGACACCTTTCTTCTAAATTTTTTTTTTTTTTTTGAAAAATAAATGTTTTAAAAATAAAATATTTTTTTTAAACAATCAGGCAAGGCTGACACCACCTTGCACCATATAAAAGCATTCAAAACTACAGTCATTATGTTGATGTGTATTATGTATAAAGTTTGCACCAAATTTGAGAAAATAAAACTGCTCGTTTTTTGATTTTTTTGGTGAGCTCATGTTTAAAAAAGTGAAATGTGAAAAAAACAAGAAAATGATTTGGAAATTTTATTTCTTATTTTAGACAGTAAATATAATATATATATATATATATATTATTATATAATTATATTATATATATATATTATTATATATAATATATATATATTATTATATATATATATTATTATATATATAGCAGTATGTTACTATATACTTAACCTATTGTATATTATTATATATTTTATATATTATAATTATATTAATAGATTATATTAATTATATATACGTTATTGATAGTATATAGAATATTAAGATCATTTATATATTATTTATATATAATATAATTTTAGATATTATCTTATAATTTAAATATAATATTATATATATATATATAATATATATATATATATATATATATATATATATTATATATATAATATACCTATATATATATATATTTATTAATATATATAGTATATATATATATATATATATATATAATATAAATATATATATATATATATATATATATATATATATATATTTATATAATATATATTATATTTATATGTTATTTTATTATATGAGTTATATAGTACTGGACCAAATTATTAGTGTGATTTTTTTTAAAATGATAATTTGCTATTATTAGAATGAGAATAAGGTTTATGAAAATTTAATTTATTTTCAACTTTTCGAAGTGTTTATTCTTAATTACACCAGGCTAATAGTAGAACTTATTTTACTATTTATTTACCCAAACTTCCAATGATAATTGTGGCTGTAGTTTCTGGCAACTAATACCAGTATTGTTGTGGAATTTATTCAATCAATGTTACTTTCATAATTTTCTTTTACGTTTTCAGTTTGGTTTCCTATTTTCACGGGAGTGTTTGGTCATTTAAGGATGTTTACCACCTTCTTAGTATTTGTACATAGATTAGTGTCTTATACTAGTGTTTAATTGCATATTTTAATTAATAATTACCGTTATTTTAGATATTTTTTGGATTAGTTTATAAATAGTGATGAAGATATGGGTAAAGTAGTGAAGTCGTTGTGAGTCCACGGAAAGTCGGCAGATTAATATAAATATTTTACTATTTATTTACCAAACTTCAAAGTATTGTGTGGCAGTATCTGGCAACAATGATAGATTTGGTGAAATTTATTTTGTGTATGTCATATTTCACGTTTTCAGTTGGTGTCCTGTTTCTACGGGAGTTGTGCGTGTTAGCGAATATTTCCAACCTTCAATTATTTGTTTATAATTAGTGTATACTAGTGTTTTATTGTATTATTTTAATAATAATACCTACACTACTTCTTCAGATATTTGGGTAGTTTATTAAAAATGATGAGTCTGTAGGTTATATGATATTTGAGTGTTCGAAAAGTTGGGAAGATTAATACATTATTTTACTGTATTTATTTACAAATTTCAAAGTGTACGTGTGTGGCGTCAATATGCAAACTCGCGATAATTGCAGGATTGGATGTGTGAATTATTTAGTGGTAGTGTCATATTTCACGTTCAGGTTGGTTTCCTGTTTAGCGTACGTTTGTTAGCGATGTGTTTTCCACCTTTTTATTTATTTGTTATTAATTAGTGTGTTATGTAGTGTGAGGAGTGTTTTTTTATTGTTTATTGGATTTTAATAATAATTCACTGTTCCAACAACAACAAAAATTCATTACGCAAAACAAAAGCATTACTTATAATCTTTATGCATTTTGAGTCCGCTGAATCCAAATATGTCAATCAGATTTTTTCTAGTGAACACACCAGTTTTGGGAATCTGGAATTAAAGCTTGAAAGGCTCTCTCAAAATTCAAAATATATAATTGCTGTATGTAGTATCTCTTAGTATTTATGGAATGAAGTTGGATCAAGACCTGTTATTATGTGGGGTAATTGTATATTTTTGATTAGAAGGTTAAAAAACATAGTCGATTTCAAAATTTGTATGCATTTGAAGCTCTATTTTCCTACTGTATTTTGATTTTCCTTATGCTCAGTGACGTTAGCAATCTTGGACTATTATTCATTGCGTCTGTTGTTGTGAAGATTCAGCAGACATTGGCTGATGTTTAGGCTTTCCTTCGTGTGGTATGTTAGTATCTATTTTCCATGTAACATTATCTCCGTTGATGGAAACCGTTCTCCGTGTTTCGTCTCAATACTAACAAGATCTGCAGCGCTTTCACAGGGAAAAAATAAAGATGACAGTGTGAATGAGATTATATTATACCTTTTCATGTGAGTATCACATTAGCAACCAAGTCTTGTATAATGCTTGAAATAACTAGTCAACAAGGGGCTCTGGTGTTGTATGATTTAGGCTCTTGTATTTTCCGAGCAGACCATTATATTATCCAAACTGTTCCCTAATAACTGTCCGGTCCGACATCACCGTGTATTTCTCATTCATTGTCTTTTCTTATATTCTGTGATGTCTCGGTATAAGGTTGTTCAACCATGAGTTTTACAAATTTGCTGTCCGACAAGTCAGTTTTTCATCTTAGCCACACTAATTTAGGAAACTTGCCTTTTAGAAACTGAAATGCGGGCTGATCATGTTTTAAAGCTTTAACAAGTTGTTTTATAAGACCTAACTTAATATGTGGTTCCCGAATAACGTTGTGAGAACCTGGTTTTAGTACATCACGTGAAGGCCAATCTGAGCGGATATAGTGCTCTGCTTTTGGCTCTACTATCCCATTTACAAAGGAAGCACACATACTTTGTATAGCCAGTTTGCAGTCCATTTAGAAGCGCAACTACTTTTAAGTCAGCGCATATAAGCCATTCGTGTTCATTGTAGTGAACTTTGTTTAATATGTATGCTAAGTTTTCGTAGGTTTCCTTTAAAATTACAAAATATGCAATGGGAACTGATGGGAAGATATTGCCATTATGTAATAGAACAGTCTTAGTTCTGCATAGTGATGCGTCGATAAACAATCTCCATTCTTCTGGATGGTAGAAAATGTCTAGATCGTTAAACAACCCTTGAATGTTGTTGCAAAAGCACAAGCTATTCTCCATTGAAAAATGTTGCTGTAAAGCATCCGAACGAAGTCTAAATTTTGTAATCCTCACGTCCTTTTTTAGTAAATATCTTTCTTGATGCCGAGAAGCAAGTAATTCGCTTAGTTGCTTTGATAATGACAGATCACGTATTAAATCGTTTAAATCGGCCTGACCGAAAAGCCTCGGTTTTGATTCTTCTAACTCTTCACATGGCTCATCCAATTTCATATAATCAGGGTGGTTTGGATAGTCCTCTGAATCAGAGGATAGATGCATCTCTTTAGGCGGTTCAGGAGGTGGAATCTCTTTTGAATGGGGCACTGGACGCATAGCTGATCTCAAGTCAGGGTATACAATACACTTCCCACTCTTCTTGCTGTGACCTGAAGAAAAGAAATCGAAGTAATAACTTTAATATTACAGCTTATAAAAGGTGTATTTTAAAAGGTGTTATATCATACATTTTTTATATTGCTGTTATTATTAATGAGCATCAAAAGCATAAATGATTACATGCAATTAATACCTTTTATATCAACCAAGCAGAAGTAACGCTCTGTTGAGTGATCTTGAGGTTCCCTCCAAACCATTGGAACACCGAATGGCAACTGCTTCTGTGTTCCTTTTTGCGATCTTGACAGCGAACTTGAGCAGTTTTTGCAACATATGTGATGTGCCCACCCCTTATCTTGATCTCCGACTTTGCACTTGAAATACAGGTAATAAAGTTTTTTAACGTGAGAAGTGAGATTTCGCTGATCTCTCTTAATCGTCAAATTTCCACAAACATAACAAAATTGGTTGGGAGAGTTTTTACAAGCTCTTCTAGACATATTAAAGCATTTAGATAAATAGTTACTAACCTGAAAAAAAAACATTATTAACAATTAAATTAAATTCAAATATTTTTATAAATTGAGAAATTATATAATTATAATTTTATAACTATATTATGAAAATGTCATATTCTTTGGTTCTTTTGTGCATAGAATCTGAATTTGGAATTAGTTTTACGCTATCATATACAGTTTTTATGCAAAATTTTGGCTGTTGAACTACGTAATTATTCAGTGTATGTAATATTTTAAAGTTCAGTTGTTGTCCTGTTTTCACTGGAGTTGTGCGTGTTAGCGATGTTTTCCACCTTTTATTATTTGTTATAATTAGTGTATACCAGTGTTTTATTGTATTATTTTAATAATAATACCAGCTCCGACTAAGATTTCTGCACTATTTCAAAATTGCTCACCACGTCTTCTGGTAATACATTTTTTCACCAAAAAAATATTTGTTGAAAAAAATTTATACCCAGGCCTCGGCTCCCGCTCCAACTCAGACTAAGGTTTCTGCACTATTTGAAAATTGTTTAGCATGTCATCTGGCAATAAATTTTTCACCTAAAAAAAATTTACTTGAAAACAAATACCCCAATATCCGGCTTCGACTCCGGCTCCGGCTCCGACTCCATTATTTGACTGAGGAAAAGCCAGAGCCTAGGTTGGAGGTTGGAAAAAAATTGGATTTTCTACAATAATAATAATAATAATAATAATAATAATAATAATAATAATAATAATAATAATAATAATAATAATAATAATAATAATAATAATAATAATAATAATAATAAAACATCTTTTGATCCTGAACCTGGAATTGCAATTTTGACATTAATTGCAATTTTTACTTCAACAACGCTCGAAATATATTTCGGTGTCATAAAACCATTTAGAATTTCAAAAAAATAATCACACTATGATGTGCAAGAGCAAAATTCGACTATATTCCTATCCCATGGGGCACAGGAAATATTGCGGATCTTACCTGTGGATACATAATGTCCTTTTTGTTTTTTAAGTTAAAGCTGGGCACATTACAGGAGCAAAAGTAACAATCATCGCTGGATTATGAGGCTCCCTCCAAATCATAGGCACTAAAAAACTAAAAAAAAGATTATTTCATACCTTGTGACCACTAACGCAGTTCTGCAATAGACACGGAACACACAATGAGAGCAGCCCATGTCTTGTCCTAGTTTCCCAATCTAACATTAAAATATGCATTGTATAAATTTGTAACAAAGTCTGTCTCCCGTTGTAGTTTTTCACTACAAAACTTCTGCTGATGTAAAAGAACGAGTTAGGATTGTTGATACAGCCACGTGAAAAAAAAAAAAACTAAAAAATTAAAATAAAAACATAAATATATTCACACAGAAATAGATTAAAAATAAGCTTCAAAACAATATTTATAATATAATATATATATATACTATATATATACATATATATACAAGTATATAAAAACGCTATTAGCAGAAATATTATATAACGCTATTATAATAAGTATATAAAAAAATGCTATTATATACGTATAAATATGTATATATCTTATACCGTTGTCACCACCACTCATTGCAAAACCGGTATTCAATTGTAAGGTAGTGTTGCACACATCAGTTTATTCATTAACTAACGCACACTACGCAGATGAGAACAGACGCAGGCTTTAAAGTGAGAGAGATTAAATTCAGCAGGAAACACAAAAGATGAAAGAGAATTCCACAGAACAGAGGTGGCAGGAAAAAAGGAAGCACCACAGCGAACAAGCCTGGAATTACCAATATGAACACAAAACTCATGCGCCGACACAGCACCCCTCTGTGCTACACCACAGGACGTCGTAGAAAGGTGTGACGCGAGTTATAAGTTCCCTTCGAGCACCGCCGCTTGCCGGTACCTTATAGGAAAAGAGATAAAGCACTAACATCGCGCCGCAAAGATAGAGGGTCAAGTGAACTGGAAAGTGCAGAACAGTTTATAAGCCTTTTGGTCTTTGACTCGACCCTATCCAAAAGCCGGGTGAAACCAGAGCCCCCCCAGATATGAGAGCAGTACTCCATACAAAGGCGGATGAGGCCCCTGTATAGCTGGGGCAACTAAGAGCAGGAAAAAAAGTCTTGCAGCCTAAACAAAACTCCCAGTTTCTAAGAGGCCGCCCTA
>JABUQX010074981.1:22500-29100 GCA_015478945.1 Trachelipus rathkii | reverse complement strand
GGTCTCAGTTGTTAAGAGAAAGGATTCTACTCGTATAATTGTGTACGTTCGCACCACAACACAACACTTACACTATGATTTGTTGTTACAGAAGTTACCAGAATTCAATTTGGGATTCTTCTTGTTAATACTTACACTTAAAATTTAACTCTCTTATGTACAATTCTTTTGCTCATCCACTTCATCATTATCACTTTCATTTGTAACATCATCTTTTAATATTTTCACCATACTCACCCCTAACGTGTTCATCTGACAGGTCAATTTCAGCTAGTTTTGACTTGTAGCTTCAAACCAACGATTCAAACTACGTTATTCAAATCAGCCAATATACTGGGGAGCGATTATGGCCGTGAATTCCGTCGTTATCGTTGGGATTCTTGTAAGTCCCTCTGGGCAATACCTGTAGGAGGATATTCGCGGGACATATAAATACAAAATATTTATGCAAAGTATACAGTATATATATATATATATATATATATATATATATAATATATTATATACTATATTATATATATATATTTATATATATATATTTTCGTCATATATTATATAATATATTATATATATATATTTATTATAATATATATATATATATATATATACTAATATATATATACCAGTAATTCCTTTAAGTTATAACTAACAATAAAAAAAATATAAAATCTATATTAGATAAATTTTATTTTTACCTTGGTGATTTTCGATTTTAATTTTTTTTAATTTAATTTTTTTAATTAATTTTTTAATTTTTATGTTTTTAAATCTCAAGATGAAGGTCAAAAAGTCAAAAACCTTCACAGTGAACAGTGTGTACACAATCCAAAAATGATATTGCTTAGAATTAAGAGCTGCACTGTGTTGGCGCCACTATGAGTCAAAAATTTTAGATATTAACGAGTTTTTCTTAAACATTTTTTAGAAAAATATTTATTTTAGGTTTTGATATTTTTGATATTTTTAATTTGAATAATAATTTTGGGCAGTATTTCAACAAGCGTTAGTTAGGCGGCGTCCAAACCTAACTTAAAGTCGACAGCAAATTGTGAGCGGCGTAAATTTGAATCAAAATTTTATAATATTTTAAATCTAGTGGCCACACCGAGCCTATATAATAGCGTAGCGCCAAGCACAGTCAGCGACCGACTTTACTTTCGGTCCAGACGAGCCATTATTGTGAATCAAAGAAAATAAAACCAGAGTAAATTGAAGGCTCTAAATATATATATATATATATATATATATTATAATTATATATTATAATTTATTATATATATATATATTATATACTATATTATATATATTTTATAATATATATATATATATTTATAATATATTAATATATTATATATTATTAATACTAATATATATACTCATATATATATACTATTAATAATATATTAACATATACTATTATATCTTTATTAATATATTATATATTATGTAATTATTATAATATATATATATTATATATATATTTATATAGTGCTGTTTGTTGTGTGTGCTGTGTTGTGTGTGTGAACATGTGTGTAGTGTGGTGAGCGCCGCGCGCGCCTTTCTTGCTCGGTCCCTCAACCTCGTCAAATAATATTCTCTATGCCTCAAATACTACACTTTCCTCATTGTTGAGCCGCACTGTTACAACCTATTCCGAAAAAAGGAAGCGCTCTGATCCTTCTAAGTTCGCCCTATAGCTCTCACTTGTTATTCTATCCAAGATCTTTGAACATATTCCTTCTCAACTCTTCTTCCGATAACTCGGAGTCTCATTCACCTTTTTCCGATCGCCAGTATGGCTTTGGCCACTTGAGGTCTACTGGCGATATACTTTCATTTTTACTGATTTATGGTTTCCGCCCTTAGGGAACTGGAGACTTGCGGTGGCGCTTGACATCTCCAAAGCATTTGACCGAGTATGGCACGCGTCAATGCTTCTTCCAGCTCCCCTCCTTTGGGATTTCCTCCTTCTCTCTGATTACTTATGTCTTAGTTTTCTTCCCATCGCTCAAATGGTTGTTGTGGCTTTAAGTCTATAATAAATGGTGGAGGTTCTCATGGTTCTGTCTTATCTCCTACTTAATTCCTACTTTACAGTAATGATCGTCCTCACCTGCACATCTAACTCGTATGCCGATGACTCTGCGGATCATCGCCTTCATTCTTCAACTCCATTCAATTATCCCTCTTTTATTTCTCGAATTGCCTCTCGTCTTAACGTTTTCCGATTCTATGTTCTCGTTGACTCTTGATAGAATTCCGGGTGAGGTCCTTTCACCTTGTGAATTCAATTTTTTAACCCAACTTCTGCAAATCTCCCTCTCTAAGACACCTTCTATTTTAGTATTCTCTTTTGACGGGTTCTTAGTCCTCCTCCGGCCGTACACAAAACAAAAAAATTGTCTTGAAACTTCACATCACAATGGTTGCTTAGGAAGACCTTCAAGAAACTGGGGGTTTGCTTTGACTGCGGAACTTTTTTTTCCTATTCTAGTACTAGCTATAAGGGCCTTCATCCGCCCTTGTATGGAGTACTGCTCCTCATATTTGGGGGGCTTTTGGATAGGGTCGAGTCAAAGGCCAAAAGGCTTATAAAACTGCTCTATACTTCACTTCACTTACCCTTTATCTTTTGGCGTCGCGATGTTGACGTGTTTATCTTCTTTTCTTTAGTACCTTGCGCAGGTGTCGAGGGGGCTTATCCTCGGCGTACCACCACTTTAGTCCGCCCTGTAGGCACAGGGTGCTGTGTCTGCACATGAGTTTTGTGTTGATATTGATAACTCCAGCCTAGTTCGCTCGATCTTCCTCTTTCCTGCCACTCTGTTCTGTGAAACTCTCTTCCATCTTCTGTGTCTCCCTAGCTGAATTTAATCTCCCCCACTTCAAAGCTGCGTCTGGTATCTGCCTATATACGTTAGTTGTTAATTTCTGAGCCGTACAAAACCCCCTCTTGAATAGGGCTCTGCCGTGAGTGGTGGTGACACTATATATTATATATATATATTAATATATAATATATTTTATATATATATACCATAATAAAATTATATTAAATTACTAATATATAAATATATAATGTTCTTAGTCACTTCAAGACTCCACATAGACGGCTGGTATAAATGCGTGACAGGTATAAAAAAAAAATATTTAATTTAGAAAATCTATGAAGATAATATATTATATTTATATAACTATTATATTATATATATACTTATTATAATCATATATATATAATATTATCGCGGTGTAATATATTACATATACCTTATATATATATTCAAACTAAAAGGAAAAAAAAATCAAAGGTTAAAAAATAATATGGTGTAATTGAGAGAGATAAGAGAGACGAGAGAGAGAGAAAATTGCACGAGAGAGAGGAGAGAAGAGAGAGAGAGAGAGAGAAGAAGAGGGAAAGAGAGGAGAGAGAAGAGAGAGAGTATTATGCTTAGGTTTTTAAGTTTAGAAACAGTTAAAAACAAAGGCTATATTTATTTTGCTTGGAATTATTAAATTGGATGAGCTTAAAGAGATAATATAAGCATAAAGTATAAACAGAAAATAATTTCAAAAAAAAAAAAAAAATCTGCCTTTTCTGATATAATATTTTCTCGGAAAATTTAAAAGAAACTGCTCTAGATAATTTTTAGAGCAAAAGTGTCTTAATTATACTTGTCCACAGCAGTTTAAAATTTGCAGAGTCTTGCCGGCCCCAATTCATTCATTAGAAGAAAAAGATGCTTGCAGTCTGCGTGACTCTTCTTTATTTATTACCCTGGGTGAGTGAGATATATATTATTATATAATATAATTTTATATTTATATATATAAAATAATATATTATTCTATATTAATATATTATATACTCTGCATGTACGACACACAAACACCATATAGACATTGAGCTCAACCCTCATCACAGAATTTCATTTCAGTTCTTACTTATACAATATATTTTCTAAAATAGTATATAAATTTCTTTATATACTATAAATATTGGTAACAGACCTTGTTCAAAGTTGCGACTGCTAATACTAATGAATTGTGATTGCTCAATAAATTGAACTTTGAATACAAAATTATATATGTAGTTATTAAATGTAATTGCTATTTCAAATTATAGAATGAGGTCATTATTTCGCGAGCATCCTAACACATAACTAGACTTAATCTAATAAGTAAAGTTAAATTAAATAAAGATAATATAGAATTTATATTCACAGTTCGAGCATATGTCTCTAAATCCTTAAAATCTTGAGGCTCTGGGGAAGGCTTTTAGGTAACCTAGGGCTTAGTTCACCCATAGGTTGAAGTTGTTATTACCGTAGAAATAGGAGGCTTGCGAAAATAGATACTTCGTTACCCAGAGGAAACTTTCAATGACAACTTTCAAACAGCTTACCTGAGATTTGTCGATAGTGGTTTACGTTGCCAGAGGAATTGAGGAGAATGTAGAAAAAAAAAAGAGGATTTATATTATATAAGATAATGTAGGTCACTTTATTAAAAAGAGATGTGAATACGTATGGAAACTGACACCCTATGCAATAATTCTGTGAGAGCAATTTTTAAATGATTTTTTTTTATACTATAGTATAGTATAATATAGTATATATATAATATATATAGGTAATAGACATTAATAGGTGTAAAATAAAATAGTACATATATCTAATAGTTTTATGTCTACTATATGTTATACTAATTATTATTCATTAACAGCTGTTATTACTTTAATAGTTATGTAATAATTTATTCTCTGTTGGCATTTCTGTTCATTAGGTATATAAGTATTTTTGTTTCGTAAACTTTCAGTCTGATAATGAGGAACTAATGATATAAAATGATAACAAAATAAATAACATAATTTTATTTTATTGTGCTAAGTCAATATCAATAGGCCAATGCTGTTGGATGTACTACAGTTCTTACTATTAGATATTAATATATAAATGTCTAGAGGTAAGAGTTTTTTTAATATATAGTGTTTTATTAAAATGAAGTTTTGTATTATGGATAATTAATTAAGGGAGGAATATTATAAATCTAAATATGAATATAAATATAGATTATTCATCTGAAAGTAATTTAATTACTGTATATTATATGCTATTAAAAGGAAAAAAAGGAGCTTCAAAGTTTTTATCATTATCAGATTTGAATTATTTTTCAGCCCAAAACACGCTTGGAGTAAGTTTGTTAGCTTTAAAATTAATAAAGTGTATAGATCATCTAATTGCTTTATTTAATACGAGTACATAGTGAGAGATTAAAATCACCGGAGCCTAGACTATTCCCTCTATTTCACCTACCGACACATATAAATAGTCTGGGTAAATGGTACATCAATTTTAATGATACGTTATATAATTTATTTTTTACCGTGTATGCGCATTGATAATGAATCATTTTTTAGAATACTTAAATCTGGCTCAAGTTTTTAGTGAAATAAGTAATAATTAAACAACTTACCCTTATATTGAGTAATTATATTAAATAAAAAAAGTGAATTTATTAGTCAGTGCCAAATAGATTTTATTGAAATCCAGAAGATGTCCCTATTCACCCAATATTGGTGTCCCTATCACCAAAAATCAGTGCCCGGGAACAAGGTAATCGAATGAGAACTTCTTTAAAACCTTTAATTCAAAGCGATTAAATAAATTGAAAAATTCCTGAAATATTTACCATTTATAATATTAGTATGCAGCAGAGTTCCAATATATTAATCCTATATCAAGGCTCGCTTATCGATTTTTACACAAAAATTAAAAGAGTAAAATAAATCCTATGAAATGAAGGAATTACGTTGAGGAAAGGAGGTGTAACAAGTTTCTACCTAGTGATACCCCTAAATTCCACCCATTTCGCTCGACGATAGTGAGAAGTAGTAATTTTTAGATAGGTGCGGTGTTGAAGCTGGCAATAATATTGATTATCATAAATGAGTATAGTATAGTGAAGATGAGAGTTATATGTGAGATGTTATTATATATAATAACATTAGATATAAGCAAAGAATTTCTATAGATTATAATAATTACTAGTGGTATTTATTATTGTTTTTTTCTTATAGTTGACGTGTTGACGTTACATGTATATCCATGATTATGATATATATCGTGGCGATTTGAATTGTGAGTCTAATATTGCTTATATAATTATATATTATATATATATATATATATATATATATATATATAATATATTATATATATAATATATTATATAATATATATATATATATATATATATATATATATATATAAATATATTATAGTATATTATATAATATTAATTGGCGAGGCGTGGCATTTTCCAGCAGTCACCCTCGTACAGTTCCCGGTTCCCTATTCCGACATTATATATATAATACTATATAATAATTAATATATATATACTATATATATATATATAATTATATATATATATATATATGGATTATTTTATATACTATTTGATACGATTAGATAATAAAAATAATGAATGTAAATATTAATAATAATATATTATATATTAATGTGTAATATTTTTCTGCAGAAACGTCTTTTCTTCTAATTGAAACTGTGAGCAACAAACGATGAATGACCCAGACAATCC
>JABUQX010074981.1:7500-12500 GCA_015478945.1 Trachelipus rathkii | reverse complement strand
ATATATATATATACCTATATATATATATATATATATATATATATATATATATACTATATATATATAACTATATATATATTTATATATATATATATATATATATATATATATATATATATATATATATAAAAACATATACAACAATATATGCTCTTTAATATGAAAAGTTTATTAATGCAACAATTAACTGTATGTATATATGTATTTATATATTAATAATAATATATAATAACATAATAACCAATATATGTAATAATAACTTTATATATATAATAATAATAACAATAATATATATATACATATAATATATATATATTATATATATATATACATATATATTTATATATATATAATATAATATATATCTTTGCTAACTGTACATATTGATTAATATATGTGTAATAATAAAGACAACAACAAATAATCATAAGAATAACGAGCATTTTATAATAGGTTTCTACCTATGTTTTTTCTTTGAGTATTTGTCTGAATATTCGAGGAAATGGTTCAGAAAAATTAGTTTCCATTGATCTTGGTATCATGGTTTTGGGGATTACCAAGTTTCTGGCACAACATTTAATAAATAGTAACTGCTGCTTCTTGAGATTGGTAGCTATCAAAGCATTTTTATATCTGTCGTAAATATGATGTTGGTAATCCATGGCAACTAAATATATCGGGTTCCAATAATATGCGAGGGAATATAAGCTATTATCGCTAATGTATATTTATTCTTGAAAAGTGGACCCTGAGTTGCTTAAAGAATTATTACTACAGATTTTTAGAAACACACTTTAATTATTTAAAACACATTAAAGCAGATAAAAAAGACAAGCTTTCTTTAATCTAACCTTTTTCAAGTCTGAATAAGCAATGGGAGCAAAATCTCTTCTATATTTTGGAATGTAGACAGCTATTAGTCGGTTGGTTGGTCCAGCAGCAGACTTTTGTAGAATGGTGATAGTTTCATGAACTCATTTTGAATTGAGTCAATCCTGCACTCTCCAGGACAGCGGTTATAATTGGGGAGATTGTAAAGGCAAAAAGCTTCCGTGATTTTTCTTTTGGTTTTCTTACATATTTCTAATGTTTGTCATATTGTAGAGTTGTATTTGGTGGTTTTTTTGTTAATCGGTGATGTGTTAGGGCTGAGTTTTCGTGGTGTGTGTCGAGGTCATGTTTGTGTTGGTATTTTCTGCGTGTAAAGTCTATGGTTTCGCCGTAATAGTTACTATTGCAAGTGTTGCAGGGAATTTTATATAAACAAGGAGGGTTATTGGATTTTGATTTGGGGGGTTTAAGAACTTTCTTGATTAAAATATTGTTAGATGGGATGAGTCGTATGTGTTTGGGTAAAAAGTTTTTTATGTGGTGTGTGTTAATGTTAGGTATGGGGAGGTAGGTTTTTTGTTGTATGTTGTCTTGTGTTGTGTTTAATTTGTGGTATTTTTTCCTTGCTTTTTTATAGGTGTTGTTTATAATGTTAATAGGATATTTTAGTTTTAAAAAGGTGTTTTTTATCAATTGTGTTTCTGTATGTAGGAATGCAGGGGAGCAGATTTTAAAAGCACGAAGGTATAAGGATGAAAGGGTACCTATTTTTGTGTTGTGTGTGTGAGCGGAATACCAATGTATGTAGGAAGGATTGGAAGTGGGTTTTCTGTAAACAGTGAAAGAAGGTTTAGTAGTATGGTCTGAAATTATGAGAGTGTCTAGGAAAGGAATAGTGTTGTGGTTGGAGGTTTCCATGGTGAATTGTATGTCAGTATGTAAGGTGTTAATGTAGTTTAGGATGTGTGTGGGGTTGGTTGCGTGAGGTACGGCAGCGAAAATATCATCCACATACCTTAACCACACGCAACCAGAAAGAAGTTGATGAGGAAAAATGTAGTAATGTTCTAGTAACTCCATATATATGTTACTGAGCATGGGAGAAAGTGGGGAACCCATACTCAGTCCATGTTTTTGTTTATAGAATTGTTTATCAAACTGAAAATAGTTGTGTTGTAAAGTGAGTAGGATGAGTTGTTTGAGGGTAGAGAAAGGGTAGGTGAGAGTAATGTTATTGTCATTTATGTATTTTGTTAAAAGCTCTAAAAGATGAGGGACGGGGACAGAGGTGAAAAGTGACACAACGTCATAACTAACTAAGTATGTGTTTTAGTGTTAAGAGATGTGGTTTTGTTTATGAAGTCATCTGTATTTTTTAAGTGGGATGTAGAAATTGTACCTAAAAGGGGTTTTAACTGTTTTGAAAGCCATTGTGCTAGTTTATAAGTATTACTATTGGTGTTGGATATGATAGGGCGTAAAGGTGTGTTTTGTTTATGTGTTTTTGGTATTCCGTAGAATTGAGGTATGTTTGTCATATATGCTTTAAGTTGTTTCTGTAACTGAGGATGGTTTTTAAGTATGGTAGATAAGGAAGAGTTAAATGTTGATTGGGAAGTTGAATTGGGATTTTTTGTCAGTTGTTCGTATGTAGGTGTGTTGAGTAATGTGTTGCATTTTGTAATGTAATCAGTACTATTTAAAATAACTATATTATTACCTTTATCCACATAACAATACTCTTTTCACCAACCCTTTCTCTACCCTCAAACAACTCATCCTACTCACTTTACAACACAACTATTTTCAGTTTGATAAACAATTCTATAAACAAAAACACGGACTGAGTATGGGTTCCCCCTTTCTCCCATGCTCAGTAACATATATATGGAGTTACTAGAACATTACTACATTCTTCCTCATCAACTTCTTTCTGGTTGCGTGTGGTTAAGGTATGTGGATGATATTTTCGCTGCCGTACCTCACGCAACCAACCCCACACACATCCTAAACTACATTAACACCTTACATACTGACATACAATTCACCATGGAAACCTCCAACCACAACACTATTCCTTTCCTAGACACTCTCATAATTTCAGACCATACTACTAAACCTTCTTTCACTGTTTACAGAAAACCCACTTCCAATCCTTCCTACATACATTGGTATTCCGCTCACACACACAACACAAAAATAGGTACCCTTTCATCCTTATACCTTCGTGCTTTTAAAATCTGCTCCCCTGCATTCCTACATACAGAAACACAATTGATAAAAAACACCTTTTTAAAACTAAAATATCCTATTAACATTATAAACAACACCTATAAAAAAGCAAGGAAAAAATACCACAAATTAAATACAACACAAGACAACATACAACAAAAAACCTACCTCCCCATACCTAACATTAACACACACCAGATAAAAAACTTTTTACCCAAACACATACGTCTGATCCCTTCAAACAAAACTTAATTTATTAATAAAAATATATATATATATATATATATATATATATATATATATATATATATATATATATATATATATATATATATATATATATATATATATATATATATATATATATATATATATATATATGCTGCTGCTGCTGCTGCTGCTCTAGCGGAACCGGCGCGAAAAGACGCCGCGGAAGCCTCCCTCAACTCGAGGGATGCAAATTGTTTTATGCGCGTGAAAGAGGTTGTTGTTGTTGTTGTTGTTGTTGTTGTTGTTGTTGTTGTTGTTGTTGTTGTTGTTGTTGTTATTGTTGTTGTTGTTGTTGTTGTTGTTTTTTTGTTATTTATTTGTTATTGTTGTTCAATCTATTAAATTGAAAAGGAAGGCCACGCCTTGATGCTGGCCCAAGCTCAACGAGCCATGGCCAACTTACTGAAACTGACCAGCATTTCCTTAATTGAGGAACACCAAATGCCTTTAGGTTTTAATTCCGTTTTAACATATTTTTATTCTTGAAAAATATTCCATTCTCACTTTCTTTTTCAGCATTAACATATACATCATTCTTTCAGTATTTATAAACCCTTTCCTGCTCAAATTCTTTGATTTCTAACTTATTTATTTTAATGTTTTTTGAATACTTCTTTCTAGCTTTTTTCTTATCTAGGAACGCATCGTTATCTAAAAAATTCAAATAGTTGTCGAAAAATTGTTATCTACTTTTATGTGTCTTTCTGTCTGCTTCCTTTCTTTGACTCATACAGATTCAAATCATTCATATTATGTTCTTTTACCCTGTTTTTTTTATTTGTTCTATTTATATTTTTTAACCTGTATACATTTTTTCGACTGTTCATTAGGACACTCAAGTAGATGAAAACAAACACGAGCAAAAATAGGGAGATTGCACCCTCTTGAAATATTCACTTTGTAATTTTGCATTTTTAATTTTCATATTTCATTTCATATTAGGAAGCTTCAAGTATATTTTCCATTAAATAGGAATGCCTTAAAAATGTCAATCAACTTCATCTAAATAGTTTCTTTTTCGTCACAGCTAATTATTTATTATATTGTAATTGTATTTTGGGAGAGAAAAGTAATACTTGTAATTGTCGGACAGTATATAGAGGTAGAATGGGAATGTAGATGTTTATTATGTTGTAAAGGGAGTTGTTTACGAGTATTATTAAATATTGTTTATTAATGATGGGTCTTTTATAAAGTTTGTAGAGTCAGTTTAGGTATGTGATAAATTATCTCAATTTCCAATAGCGTAAATAGTCTGTGGTTTGAGTATATAAAGTTGAATAGTTTCTTGGGTGGGTTTGAACGTGTGTGAGTATCCTGGATTAAGACTATGTAGATTTTGTGTTTGGTAAGGAAGGTCTAAGTTTCTATGATTTTTTTTTTTTGAAGTCTGTTAATATATATTTATATTATAATGATCTGGATTATGTTGAGGTTTTCATTTGTATTTGGGGCGATGTAGATTGATGGAGGTATAAAATTATAAAGGATCATGTGTTGTTTGTGCATCCTTATTTTATAAACCGAACACCTTGTTAATGGTTGGTTGTGCTTACATGTTTATCCACATCGTCAAATATATTTGTTGTAGTCAGGATTTAATTCAATATCACTAGCTTGTTGCAATAAGTGAGAGAGAGGTGATAGCCGAGTTATCACCTCTGATA